>JASDQU010370929.1:74453-103268 GCA_032191745.1 Picea mariana
CAAAACAAACGAGGGGCAAAAAACTTCCACATTCCCCTGTATGCATGGCTAACTACATGTGCCATTTATTGTTGCAATCCAATGATCGGAAAATTTGCAGCTTCCTCTGACGCTTTTCACCATCTTTTCCTATTGTTCATTCTAGAATTGATATATATTCCTCAAAAACTTCAACCAAGCTCTACTTTGATTCTTGGTAGTTAGTCTCACCTTCCAAGGTAGTTCATATTTAAACATGATCTAATCAGGCCGTCAATGAATCGTTTTTAAGTATGCATTGCATCATGCTCACCAACCCTTATACTTAACTACCTTCCTTGATGTAGTTAACATATAAAAAAAAACAAAGACAACCCATAATGTTCAATTTGAATGTAGTATATTAGACATATCAGTAAATGCAAATCAAATTTATTGAAATCTTCACCATTAACCTTAATCAATTCAATTCAAATTCAACTCTTTCTCATAGCCAACATATTCAAATTCGATAAAAAATCATCATAATACTTAGCTTTTAACGGGTTGAAAATGGTTTTGCTATTCTCATGGGCTTTCTTCCATTCCCTACATCATTCAAATTAACAATTCTCTTCTACCTTTCAACAAAATCCAATCACCAAGGTCATTTATGATTTATTCATGAAATAATTGAATACATCAAGACAAGCCAATTCATATATAAATCCCCTATTTCAAGTGGGGGATCAATCAATATTGGTGCCCTTAATATTTCATATCCAATGGCTTTACTGCCTCGTCTACATCATCACTTCAATGAGTTAGGAATAATTCAAACTGACTTCAAATCAGACTTAAGATTAGTCTATTATATGAAAGTTCAAAATCATTCACATGACAAGTTTCAAAGGCATAATTAAAGTATGTTTATCTCTTTCATATGCCAACTAACAATAAGAGAAAATATGTCTTATACCATGTCATACACAACATAACATAACCTTCAAGATGCATACATCTTGGTAACAATGATTATCTTTTTTAATACAAGTAAATTAATTTTTATATTAGAAAGTTGTTGTAGCTCAACTGTACAACATAATAATACAAAAAGAAAGGATTGTCCCACAATCTATAGTTCAATAAATGTCCAAAAATTTGCAAGTTAACTATAAAAAAGGCAACACTATCATTCACAAAGGATGTCCAAAATATTATGCTAGTGCAAATACTAAAAAATACACCTAAAAATAAATCAACTTTGTAAACATTAGAAAACTTGAAATTATTTAAAGACATTATTGTTGTAAGCTTCCTCTTGTTCCACAAGAGAAGGTTGGGGGTCTTGGTCCATGCCATCCATGTCCACTTCTTTGGGCATTTGGTGAATAGTCTCCTCATTGGTTTCTTCAACATATGGGACAATGGACATTCAAAAGTTGAGGGTAGCTAACTGGGGGCTCCTAGCCAAATTTGAACCTTGATGGTGCAATCCACCACACTCAATCTCTAAGTTTTCAATTTTCTTATTCTGTTGCAACAAAGTTTCCATTATAACTTCTAACTTGTTGCCATGGTATTTCTCTCGAGCATGAATTCTTCTTGTAGCAGTGAAAATGGAGGCCCTATTATCTGCAATAAAAGTTTCTTGTCTTCAAAAAACATGACGAATGTTTATAATATCACATAGAGGGCATCACCCTAGATGGTTACGACTTTCCATGCATTCCAAGATCTAAATAAAACTACCCAAAATCCACCAATTGCAAACTCTCTTTGAAAAACCTTTACTATAGCTAAGAGCTACACTTTTACCACCAATTTGAAATTGCAGAATGTAGGGGAATGGATTGAGATTGGGTAATTAACAAAGCTATGCACCTTAACTACTGGCAGGGATGTGAAACACCTCCAATAATTCACTAAGCACAAGCTAAGGAGAGGTGCTTCTTGGTTAGACACCTCCAAGGATATACCAAAATCAAGCAAAGAAATTTCGTCGAGCTAGGTGAATCCTCTTAGAAGCTAGGCACCCAAACCCAAAATAGGCTCCATTATCTCACCTTTTCCTAGGGCCACAATAAAATCAAGTCAATAGAGTTGCTCCTCCATAAAATTTTATGTGTGTGATGGTACAGTGGATGTAATGACCCTCGATTTTTGTCTTACCTTCTTAATTCGATATGTCACTTGGCTTGGTTAGATAGTGGCATGCATAACTCTAGATTAACCATAAACAAACAATTAAGGAACTAGGGGGAAGGAAACCCCCCTTTTTAACCTCAAGATTCCACTTTCTAGGTGTGAGGATTCATTTCCCAAACAATCAACTTGTTGATTCCTTTCTCTTAGAACATGAAAAAATATAGATTCAAAATGGTTGGCCTCTTTTTGGATTCTCTAAATGAGCCTTGCTAGATTACCATAAGGTGAAGAAGAGAAACACACGAGTACATTAATTATTCTTGAATATCCAATGATAATCAACTCTATTATATGCCTTGGGTCAAGAATATTTAGCCCTTGATATAAAGCAAGTAGCTCAACTTTATTATTGGTATCGCCACTTAGAACCTATTCAAAAATTACTTCTTGATTCCTTTTGGATCAAGAACAACCCCCCCCACACCTACCACCCCAACTAGGTAAAAAATCACCAAAACATAACAAGTACACTTTCTTGTTCCATAGTTAAATCCATCCATGCATTCATATGCACATACATGCATGCAAAGTAGTGGCTATATACAATCCTCTTCATGAATAATAACTTCACTATACATAAACTATCACAGCCACTCAAAACCGTGGCTGATGAATGCCGAAAGGCGCAGACAGAAAATGAAACTGACAACCAGAAAATGAGCATCTACAGCCAGCACAGCCAGCTTGCTAAATCCAAAGTTTAATCATTTAAACATGGCAATCATATAGTGCTACAGTAATTTCTTAATATGATTAGGTAAATGTTAAAAGGTAAACAGTTTAATGGATGCATTCAAAAATACAAGGAAGTTATGAAGAGGAAATCACATTCATTGATTTGAGAGGATGACTAAGAATATGCCAACATCTTCAATTGTTAGCCTTCAGATTAGAATTTTAGATTAAAAGGTGATTAATTGTGCTCATTGTCAATAGGTGTATGCCTTTCGGCGTAACAAGAAATATACTCATTCAAATGCATACATTACCTTCAAGGGTGGTTATAACTATGTCTTGTTAGCAATGCCAATATACCCCCAAAGATGACTCTTTTAACATTAGTTAAACTCCTTGATAATAGCCCTAAGGCAATTTCATCTCGATAGTAATCTATAATGACATGGATGAAATGCATCTTTACTTTTAAGGTTAATACATTTAAACCCATGTGATGAAATGCATCTTTACTTTTAAGGTTAATACATTTAAACCCATGTACATTGAATATGGATAAGGATCATCAAGCAATAAGGCTCTTACCTTTCTAGGTAAACAACCCATCACTCAACATGTCACCTAACCCAACAATCAATAATGTATAACATTTATTCATGTTAAAACCTTCAAAGGGTGGACACTATTGAGTGTTAATGGTAATACCAACACATGATCAAATGTAAGCACTTACATCATCATTTGGACACCTTCGTAATGGTCACAAAACATTCTCCAATCAACAACTTCGTACAGTTATGAGTGTGGAGGAAATAACTGATCTCTTTTGTTCAAGGAACTATTATAAATAAAAGACCGAGAAGGATTACAGTTGCCAACAAATGGTATATAACTTCCAAATTTGGTCCTTATAGACATTCTCATGCAAGTTACCACAAAATCTCTGAAGCTTCTACAAAAATGGCAGGTTACAAATTTGGGCAATGTCACACAATAAAATTTGATCAAGCATTCTTTAAACAACTTCGATTTAGTTATTAGAAAGACAAGTTAAATTTAGAGTCAAAGGTTATTCCACATAGGCATCAGATCATCCTTTTATTATTAACTTACATGTGCCTTTTCTATCAAGGAACTCTGGGGTGTGGTAGGATTAATTGAGATATGTGTAAGTAAAGTATGAGCAAAGGAATGTCAAGCTTCAACTAACCATCCTAACCTTTCCTAAATCTGTGCTTGTCATATTTTCCATGCTGTGTTTTATGTCTTTGAGCCCATACAACTCCCAATTTTTTAAACAAATGCTCTGATACCAGTTTGTAATGTACCTTCATATTGACAACAAAAGTAGGGTTTGTTGGTCTAAAAGTTTATCGATGGCAACAATATGTAAATCAAAACACAACCATTTAAGACCATTCATAAGAAAACCCTTCCTCTCTATTTCCATGACAATACATATCATTCGACAATTCATTCATAAGTCAAACTTTCAATCTACAAATGTAAAGTCTAGATAAGAATTTCTCTATACAACAAAACATAGTTTCAAGATCTTCATTCAATTGGAAACTGGCGATTAACAATGTACCCCATAACGCATGTCCATGATTATGGAAATCAATCATAAATGAAATATTCAATTCACTGTAAGCATAAGCAATTATTCCACATATCAACTTTATCTCAAAAGATTATCAAATATGTCAGCTCATCATTCACTTAGAATCTCCTAGATGAATATCTTGTTCTCTCCAAAGGAGGATAGTTCTAGGGTTTAAGGTTAATGTCCCTAATCTCATTCATGTAGCATCTTACTCCTTGATTAAAATTTTAATTCCATGATCACTAGGATAATAATAAACACATGGAAACAACTCTTTAATCTATAGGCTTCTTTCCTAATGGTTCTTTAATCTACAAGCCTCTTACCTCGTTATTCACAAATATATGGTTAAGAAAAATGGCATAAATCCTTATAGAAATAGGAATTCATATCCTTGAAGCCAAAACATGATACATTCCATCTTTTGATAGTCCTTAGTCTCACTCATAATGTCTATATAATAGTCTATGCTTAACATTCACATGTTTTCATGGGTATGGATGGAAATAACTACCTCTATCCTTCAAGAGGCCAAGGTAAGAATACACCATGGTATAAACCAATACAAACCAAAGGTATCCATATCACATAACCCCTTAAGAACATTCACATTACATGTCAAAACTTTCCATGCACAACAAACACTATTTTTCTAGGGTATGGGGGAATTTGGGCAATGCATCTTTCTTTAAAAAGTCAATAATGAATAAATAAAAGATAATAAACACTTAAAAATACATCATAGACATCACTAAAATCATTCCTAAATTCTATTTGTCAAACAAGACATTTAATACCCCCTTAACCCATCATTCCAACCTTCAAAATCTCAAATTCACCAAAAGAGGCCCAAATTAGACATTACAGGGCATGGTCATGACCATTACGGGAGAAACTAGTGACCAAAAGGCATGCTTATGGGTTTCCTCAAGGGAAATCGCTACTAGGCCGCTGCTATCCTTCATAAAAGGAGTGAGCATACCTCAAATTGCCCAAAAACACAATAATTTTGATTTGCAAAAGCTACAAGAAGTCTTTCAAGTTAAACCATTGTTTGAGGGTTGAACAAGGCAATATTTATTAATCTAGGAATCCTTCCAAATTATCTAAGAAAGTGCATGCCAAAAATATATATAATTATAATCACTCAGAAAAAAACTAGGAATATAAGTACACATATAAGAAAAATGCACCAAATTTCCAATCTTTTTAAAAGAAAACTTTTAGCTACTCATTAGGGAGTTCCATAGGGACTGTAACCTTCAGTTATCAATTTTACATGGGAAAAATAATCATTCTTTCACATGGTACTTTTGTAAAACACTTGGCATGGATGAATTTCTGATGTGTTTCCACACATGTCTAACAAATTAAAGGAACTCAACAACAACACTTTCATCCACTAATATATACATGATTTTCTACATATTCTCAAAATAATTAATGGAAATATATCTTTCATCATAAATGAAAGAATTAGACAAAAAGAGGAAGAAATGCACTTATTTTTCACAAATTGAGCTCCAAGGCAACAAACTGGGTGTGAGAAACTTTCCTCCCAACCATATGCAAATCCTTTGTGGCTACCGTCCCCATGCTAGGCTACGAGACCACTAGGGATAAAAGTTGTCTTTTCCAAAAACCTCCAAGATCAACCAAGTAAGTCACTATTGAGTTATTTACTTAATCTTTTAGCTCTTGGCACTCTCTCCACTACCCTATAAAACATAGTAAGCCATCATTTTCTCTGCTCTTGAGGAAGGCTCTTCCTCTTTGTGCTCTTCAATATGTGTATCAAGAGTCCATGTCACTGTCTACTTTCAAATTTCATTTCCAACAATAGGTGGCTTCTTGGAAAACATATTATGAATGCTTGGACAACCTAAATGCCATCAAAAAAATGTTTAATAAGGTCTCTCCCACTCAATCTTGATGCCTAATATCACTTAGTAGTTCATCCACCATATCTCCATGGATAATATGAGAGATGGGTTGGTTTTTCTTCCTCAAGAATTCTATTTTTCGTTCAAGAACCCTATTTTCCTCTAGTTTCTCTCTCCTAATTTGGATTGGCTTGAAGGAATTGGTGAGTGGCATGAGAGGGAGGAGTCTTACCTCCACTCCTTTCTTCATTCCTTGATGATAGTAGTTGGTTTCTACAAAGTGGGAGGCAATATTGAGTATAAGAGATAATTTATTTTGAGTAATTAACTCATTTTGATAGGCTCCTATCTTAATTAGCGTAAACATTAGGATAAAATGGAAATATAACAATCACATGGAAGAGGGTTATATATAGGATATGGCAAGATCATCAGACATAGGTCAATCCCAACTTGGATTCCCTTACCTTTCGTCTGTGGTGGTCTCATAACGCCTTAGGTGATCTACCTCAATCAACCTTGAAACCTTTTATTAATTTCAAACTGATCATGTTTATGTGTCTCTCAAAATCACCATGGCAACTACCTCAATGTGTGGAGTAAAACCTAGTAATGAAAATTATAATGACAGTATAAACAATATCAACTTCTAAGGGTGGAGACTAAGATATTTCAAATGTTGCAACCCAAACTTCACTAAGAAGATCACTCAATTGTCTAACACTACCTCTACTACAACTAAACCTTCACCAAGAAGGTTGTACACTTGTCTAAGTGTTGCACTTCTTTGAACCTACTATTGCATCAATACTYTTACCAAWTTTTCCATGTTTTTGTACACTAGTGTCCCTTATACATTGAATTGATTCGATAGTGTTGATGGGGTAGAATTCACCCAAAAACAGTAAGGGGTTATCCCCCAATGCACGGTCCCAATTAGACTATGGACCRTTTGGTTTAGGAGACCCATTCGGGATTTGGACCAATTGTCAYTGTTGGTTATATAATCTATCCTATCCTAACTAAGAGTGAATTGAAGTAACCAAATGAGATGTAATGAAACTAAACTCTACCAAATAACTCACCCAGATAGCTGAAATAAAGGTGCAAAGTTAGAAACATATGAATACATAGATATAACCCTTCCTCTCTATTTCCATGACAATACATATCATTCGACAATTCATTCATAAGTCAAACTTTCAATCTACAAATGTAAATTCTAGATAAGAATTTCTCTATACAACAAAACATAGTTTCAAGATCTTCATTCAATTGGAAACTGGCGATTAACAATGTACCCCATAACGCATGTCCATGATTATGGCAATCAATCATAAATGAAATATTCAATTCACCGTAAGCATAAGCAATTATTCCACATATCAACTTTATCTCAAAAGATTATCAAATATGTCAGCTCATCATTCACTTAGAATCTCCTAGATGAATATCTTGTTCTCTCCAAAGGAGGATAGTTCTAGGGTTTAAGGTTAATGTCCCTAATCTCATTCATGTAGCATCTTACTCCTTGATTAAAAGTTTAATTCCATGATCACTAGGATAATAATAAACACATGGAAACAACTCTTTAATCTATAGGCTTCTTTCCTAACGGTTCTTTAATCTACAAGCCTCTTACCTCGTTATTCACAAATATATGGTTAAGAAAAATGGCATAAATCCTTATAGAAATAGGAATTCATATCCTTGAAGCCAAAACATGATGCATTCCATCTTTTGATAATCCTTAGTCTCATTCATAATGTCTATATAATAGTCTATGCTTAACATTCACATGTTTTCATGGGTATGGATGGAAATAACTACCTCTATCCTTCAAGAGGCCAAGGTAAGAATAAACCATGGTATAAACCAATCCAAACCAAAGGTATCCATATCACATAACCCCTTAAGAACATTCACATTACATGCCAAAACTTTCCATGCACAACAAACACTATTTTTCTAGGGTATGGGGGAATTTGGGCAATGCATCTTTCTTTAAAAAGTCAATAATGAATAAATAAAAGATAATAAACACTTACAAATACATCATAGACATCACTAAAGTCATTCCTAAATTCTATTTGTCAAACAAGACATTTAATACCCCCTTAAACCATCATTCCAACCTTTAAAATCTCAAATTCACCAAAAGAGGCCCAAATTAGACATTACAGGGCATGGTCATGACCATTATGGGAGAAACTAGTGACCAAAAGGCATGCTTATGGGTTTCCTCAAGGGAAATAGCTACTAGGCCGCTGCTATCCTTCATAAAAGGAGTGAGCATACCTCAAATTGCCCAAAAACAAAATAATTTTGATTTGCAAAAGCTACAAGAAGTCTTTCAAGTTAAACCACTGTTTGAGGGTTGAACAAGGCAATATTTATTAATCTAGGAATCCTTCCAAATTATCTAAGAAAGCGCATGCCAAAAATATATATAATTATAATCACTCAGAAAAAAACTAGGAATATAAGTACACCTATAAGAAAAATGCACCAAATTTCCAATCTTTTTAAAAGAAAACTTTTAGCTACTCATTAGGGAGTTCCATAGGGACTGTAACTTTCAGTTATCAATTTTACATGGGAAAAATAATCATTATTTCACATGGTACTTTTGTAAAACACTTGGCATGGATGAATGTCTGATGTGTTTCCACACATGTCTAACAAATTAAAGGAACTCAACAACAACACTTTCATCCACTAATATATACATGATTTTTTGCATATTCTCAAAATAATTAATGGAAATATATCTTTCATCATAAATGAAAGAATTAGACAAAAAGAGGAAGAAATGCACTTATCTTTTCACAAATTGAGCTCCAAGGCAACAAACTGGGTGTGAGAAACTTTCCTCCCAACCATATGCAAATCCTTTGTGGCTACCGTCCCCATGCTAGGCTACGAGATCACTAGGGATAAAAGTTTTGTCTTTTCCAAAAACCTCCAAGATCAACCAAGTAAGCCACTATTGAGTTATTTACTTAATCTTTTAGCTCTTGCCACTCTCTCCACTACCCTATAAAACATAGTAAGCCATCATTTTCTCTGCTCTTGAGGAAGGCTCTTCCTCTTTGTGCTCTTCAATATGTGTATCAAGAGTCCATGTCACTATCTACTTTCAAATTTCATTTCCAACAATAGGTGGCTTCTTGGAAAACATATTATGAATGCTTGGACAACCTAAATTCCATCAAAAAAATGTTTAATAAGGTCTCTCCCACTCAATCTTGATGCCTAATATCACTTAGTAGTTCATCCACCATATCTCCATGGATAATATGAGAGATGGGTTGGTTTTTCTTCCTCAAGAATTCTATTTTTCGTTCAAGAACCCTATTTTCCTCTAGTTTCTCTCTCCCAATTTGGATTGGCTTGAAGGAATTGGTGAGTGGCATGAGAGGGAGGAGTCTTACCTCCACTCCTTTCTTCATTCCTTGATGATAGTAGTTGGTTTCTACAAAGTGGGAGGCAAGATTGAGTATAAGAGATAATTTATTTTGAGTAATTAACTCATTTTACTAGGCTCCTATCTTAATTAGCATAAACATTAGGATAAAATGGAAATATAACAATCACATGGAAGAGGGTTATAGATAGGATATGGCAAGATCATCAGACATAGGTCAATCCCAACTTGGATTCCCTTACCTTTCATCTGTGGTGGTCTCATAATGCCTTAGGTGCTCTACCTCAATCAACCTTGAAACCTTTTATTAATTTCAAACTGATCATGTTTATGTGTCTCTCAAAATCACCATGGCAACTACCTCAATGTGTGGAGTAAAACCTAGTAATGAAAATTATAATGACAGTATAAACAATATCAACTTCTAAGGGTGGAGACTAAGATATTTCAAATGTTGCAACCCAAACTTCACTAAGAAGATCACTCAATTGTCTAACACTACCTCTACTACAACTAAACCTTCACCAAGAAGGTTGTACACTTGTCTAAGTGTTGCACTTCTTTGAACCTACTATTGCATCAATACTCTTACCAATTTTTCCATGTTTTTGTACACTAGTGTCCCTTATACATTGAATTGATTCGATAGTGTTGATGGGGTAGAATTCACCCAAAAACAGTAAGGGGTTATCCCCAATGCACGGTCCCAATTAGACTATGGACCATTTGGTTTAGGAGACCCATTCGGGATTTGGACCAATTGTCATTGTTGGTTATATAATCTATCCTATCCTAACTAAGAGTGAATTGAAGTAACCAAATGAGATGTAATGAAACTAAACTCTACCAAATAACTCACCYAGATAGCTGAAATAAAGGTGCAAAGTTAGAAACATATGMATACATAGATATAACCAGAACAATCCAAATTATATTTATGCATACATAACAACCCATGAGATTAGGACTTACAAATATAGGAAAGAATAAAAATACTGCAAAATGACATTGGATGCATCAGATTAGTCTATAAGCAAATATTGTCCTTATAGTCCATGTGATCAATACACATTCTGCTTGAAACAATTCACAACAAAACAACCACACACACAAGTTCTTCTCTCTTTCAAAAATTGGCACTAAGGGCTTCTCAATATTCATTAACACAAAATATGTCCTTGAATTAGTTATTAAGTTTATATAATGCTTAAGATCCCTTTCAAAGTGGGTCTCCACTTATATTTATACTCTTTTTCCCTAACTCCCTACAGACTCTTTGTATTCCCTTAAAGAAACTGTTACAAAAAAGTTCATATTCCCTCTAATTGATGACATGTGTACAAAATAAAGAAAAAATTGAAAGTAGTTCAGAAAAGACAAAATAGGGTATAGGTAATAGCATTTTCAAATATATTATTTTTTCCTTTTATGGATTCTTTTCCCGGAGATATGCTACCCATATTTCTAGCTGATAATGCAAAGATATGACTCTACAGTATGCAAGCTCTTCTATGGTAGCCATGTACATCGCCACATTATCGTTGAGGGTTTAGATATCTTTTGATAATGTAGCCCTAAATGCCTGAACCATAGTGTGGACCTTTGTCGGTTGAATAAGGTGTTGTTCTATTAGGTTTGTTGTTACTCTGGTGGCTGCCTCGACGACTCCTCATCTATGACTTGTGTTGTCATGTACCTTGTTGACCAGTTCTTTCATTATAAGGTTTTTTCCAATCTCTTCTAGTTGGGGAAGTCAACATAATTTGAGTAATTCTTGTGCCACTTTGTGTATGCACGAACATATTGTAATTGAACTAGTCATTTCTCTGATTGCTTTTTGTCCTGCTTGCTGGAAGCGGTGTAGTGGATTGGTGTCAACTTTCCTTTCCTTGGATGAGGGACAATAGAGCTCAATCGATGCATATAGGTTTTCTACGATCCATGTATCAATACTGTTCATTCCCTCTCGGATAATGTTGAACTGTGTGATGGAAAGATTATAGCAAGAGCAATTGCTGATAAATATGAAAAAATGTTCTTTTATGAAGAAGGAACTCATATATTTGGGATTCGTAATCTCTTCGAACAAATTGAAGATGGACCCAGAAAAAGTGAAAGCGATTAGAGAATGGCTGTCACCGAGCAACATATTTGAGGTACGAAGTTTTCATGGGTTAGTAAGCTTTTATAGGAAATTTATCAGAAATTTTAGTGGCATATGTGCACCCATGTTGGACACTATGAAGAAGAAACACAAGTCCTTCAGTTGGACAGAGGAAGCTGAAGGAAGTTTCAAAGTTTTGAAAGAGAAAATCACAGAGCAACCAATTTTGGTCTTGCCAGATTTTGGGAAAACATTCTAGGTGAAGTGCGATGCAAACAGATTTGCTATCGGAGCAGTCTTGAGTCAGGAGAATAATCCAATTGCTTATTTCAGTGAGAAACTGAATGAAGCCAAGAAAAAGTATTCCACGTATGACAAGGAATTTTACGCAGTGATTCAAGATTTTAAAAAATGGAGGCATTATTTAATTACTAAATAATTTGTCTTAAATAGTGATAATCATGCTTTGCAATTTATTACTAGGCAAGAAAAGTTGAATCAGAAACATGCAAAATGGGTAGAATTCATGCAAAATTTTACTTTTGTTATTAAGCATATTGGTGGAACTGCTAACAAATTCGTGGATGCTTTGAGTAGGAGGAGTTTGATTGTACAGGAATTCCAGGTGGAGACTTTGGGGTTCGAACACCTCAAGGAGATGTAGAAAGAAGATGCAGATTCAAAGAATCTTACGATGCATGCAAGAATACTTTATTGGGAGATAGAATCCCATGGACTGAATATTTAATTCAGGATGGGTTACTATTCAAGGGGAGCCAATTGTGTATTCCAAAGTGCTCAATGAGAGATAACCTACTAAAAGAAAAACACAGTGGAGGTTTAGCTGGACATTTTGGTCACGATAAGACATTTGCACAACTGAGCAAATTGTACTATTGGCCTAGTATGAGAGAAGAAGTGAAGAAGTTCATGAAAAAATGCATAACTTGTCAATATGAAAAAGGGAGACAACAGAACAATGGTTTGTATCAGCCATTGTCAATTCCAGAAAGGCCGTGGGACGCAATCAACATGGACTTTGTTTTGGGATTTCCTAGAACTCAAAAAGGAAGCGATTTCATATTTGTTGTGGTGGACAGGTTCTTGAAAATGGCACATTTCATACCATGTCAGAAGACAAGCGATGCCACAAACATCACCAATTTATTTTTAAGAGAAGTAGTGAGGCTACATGGATTATCGAGGAGCATAGTTTCAGATAGGGACACAAAATTTGTAGGGCACTTTTGGAGGACTCTATGGAAGAGGCTGGGGACGAACTTGTCCTATAGTTCGACATATCACCCTCAGACAGATGGATAGACCAAAGTTGTAAACATGAGTCTGGGAAACTTGTTGCGAAGTTTAGTCACTTAGCAAGGTCGACAATGGGATCAGATTTTGGCACAAGTAGAATTTGCGTTCAATAGTTCAGTGAACAGGAGCACAGGAAATAGTCTGTTTGGAATTGTTATGGTGTACAGACTAGAGGGATCATAGAATTGAGGAAATTGAATCAAGATGAGTTTATAAGTGCTAGAGCAGAAGAGATCGCATCAGAGATGCAAAAACTCCATGAAAAAGTCAGAGAGCAGCTACAGGACAACAATAAAAAATAAAAGAGCAAAGTTGACCAGAGGAGAAGAGAAATTCAATTTGAAGCTGGGGACAAAGTTTTAGATCATCTGAGAAAAGAGAGATTCCCAAGGGGAACGTACAACAAATTAAATATGAAAAAGATAGGACCATGCAAAATTCTCAGAAAATTCGTAGCTAATGCTTATGAGATTGAGTTGCCAAAAAACGTTGGGATATCGCCGATATTCAATGTCACAGACTTATATCCTTACCAGAGGGATGAAGCAGGAGAGGTAGATGGTCAGAAAGAGATTCAGTGGGAGAAGCAATTGCCCACAACAAAAAAACATCAGATGCAGAAAATTATTGAACAGAGGGATGGAAAGAAAAACAGGAGAAAAACATATCCCGAGTATTTGGTGAAATGGAAAGATCATCCAATGGAANTATAGGAGCTCATGGAAAAGATTCCATGAAAGATTTTAACCAGAGGAGTATGATGCAGGAACATCGCCTTCACAGCCATCAACACACACGTGGAGGAGAGAAGAATGACATCTCAACAATGCAGAGTTCAAATCAAGCCTTTACTCAGAAATTAAATTGGTTGTTGGGATATTTTTTTGAAACGAATTTTTAAATTGTAACTTGTTTGTAAAGTCTTCATCACTGTAAGAAATCGAGGATATGGAGTGTAGACTCTATCCTGCAATAAGTAGTAGTTATTATAGCAGCACTAGTTAGGTGATAGTTTGATTTCCGAATTTAATAGATTTCAGGAAAGGACAAGAGAGCTCAGGGAGTCCGTCCTTAGATAGCTTTTCAATTACACTGTAATAGAGAAGGATGGATAGAGAGGTAGAATGTATATAGTAGAACCAGAGCAGGATAGATTAGATGAACATATTGTAATTTTCATTTTGATGAATGAATGGAGCAAAGGTGAAAATTGTCCCGAAACTAGACTGTGTTCATCTACATGTGATTGTATGAATATTTCATTCTGTATGATGTGTTTGTTTCATTCTCGTTCCTGTAGGAGAGTTCGAGAAGACAATCATATGAATCTGTAACGAAAGTGGATCAGTTCCAATCAATTCTCTTCTGAATCATGTATGCAAGGTGTGCATTCATGGATGCAAGGTGTGCGTTAACGAAGTCTTAGAACGATTCAGAGGGAAAAGTTCAGAGAGAGAGAACAGAGGGAACTTGAAGATTTTGGTGCAAGAAGTGCACAGAATCAGGAGAGCCCCAGGTGGGTGTGAGGTATTTTCTTTTCAAGAAAATCTCTACGAGTATGAGTTATTCAAGATCCTTGAACGCAAGGTGTGCGTAGGAGTTCAGATCTTCAAGAGGAAGAAGCTCAGGAAGGATAGTGTGTTTATACATAGACCTTCAACAGAGAGGAGTTGAAAGCTGAGGCGTTTTGGCACTTAGAAATCATCTAAGTCTGAGAGAAGGGAAAGCTCAGGAGGGAGAGTTCTTTCCCACACAGAGATCTAGTTGAAAAAGGACTGAAGATCAAGTCCTTGGCACTTAGAAAGTTTTCTAGGTAAGAGATTGAACGGACGACGGAGACATTCTGAGAGGAAGTGCCAACCTGCTGACAACCGTCAGATCTGTAGAAGCAGTGCGAACCTCAGCGCTTTGTGCCCAAAGGAGGGTTTCAACATTCGATGTTTGGAGGAACAAGGGAGAATTTTCTTCGAACTTGTGTATTGCGAAATCCTGACGACTGTCATATCTCGTGCAGAGGGCCGATAACCGCATGATCTGTGAGAATAACATGATCCTTAGTGTTCATGCTTGGATATACCTTTTCACCGTTTCGTCACCGAGAAAGTAAAGGGGAGAGCTATTTGACACTCATGCCCAGAATCGCGAAAGGAGGAATCGCGATTAGATCCTGACCGTCAGTTTAAGATGGGTCTGGACCGTCAGATTTCGGACGCAGAGGTCGATTTTCGTCAGATCTGGAGGAAGGTGCGTGAAGTTTAAATATTCAAGCAAGCGGAGGAGTGGACTCACTAAGTCCCAAAGTCCCGAAGCGATTGGAGCCGTCCATCGCAAAGAACATGTGTCAATAGATCTGGTTGATCGGGGATTGAGCACCAGGGAACTTGCAAGAAGAAAGGCCAAGGATTCGTGAAGGGAGGATCCACGAAACCATCCAAACTGTCCATCGGAGGATGCATGGAAGAGATCTGGAGGCCACCGGGTTTTTGAACGCCGGGATTTTGGAGTGGAGGCAACGTTGTTCGTGGATTCCATCCGATCCATTCATTTGTGGCAGATCTAGACCATTGATCTAGATCTTCGGGTTTCGGTACCAGGATTTTGGAGTGGAGGTAGCATTGTTCGTGGATCTATGATCCGTGAAACCTGAAAGGGACAGACACGAGGACTTGAGCCCTAGTAGGAGGTCACATTGCGAGTAGAAGGAAGGGGGATAGTGCTTAGCTAGGGCCCTAATCAAGATTCGAGGATCCGGGTAGTAGGAGGATGAGACGCTTGACAATGGAAACCCCGATAATCGAAAGCACTTTTTGTTTTAAGCATGGGGTCACGACGAAGGGTCACTTGGATCGAGATTTGAGTAGGGGATAATCGCCGTTAAGCTCTATTTCGGCATTCTGGGATTGAAGAGTCAAGGGTTGATCCCATGAGAAGTCTTGAATCGCAAATCATGAAACATCTTGGAGGAAAAGGGTGTGGTCACGACCCTTGGTCGTGTGGAATTAGAGCTCACGCTAGGCATTTGTAAAAGCAGGCTGAGTTCGGATTTGGACCTGTGGATCTGATTTTCAGGGTTCCAGTGGGGACCCGAAGAGCTGTTCCAGCTCAGAGTTAGAGGACGATCTAGTGACCAGGAGGTCGCGGACCCCACTGGGGTAGGGGGTTTGCATCACTGTGAGATCTTGTTTTGCACATTCTAAGTTGGTCTATGATGATAACAACTGAGTCTTGGAACATGTGCATGTGAGCATATATGTCTATTAAGGCCTCCTCTAGCTCAATTATGATTTTTTCCATACTAGCTTTGAAGCTCTGAAGGATGCCTTCATCCACATTTACCTATTGAAGCTTTTCTTCAAGTTCCCTAATTCTTGCTTCCTTCTCTAGATTCTGCTGACAAGTTTCAGACATTGTATTATGTGGCGGTCATGAAGGAGGAGCCAATGGAAGCTATGGCCACATGATATTTTCTGACGTCTTCGGTTACAGGGGTCTGTGTAACAACTAAGATTGGGTTTCCTCCTATCAAAAACACCTTTTTCACTCGTTCTTGCACGATTTTTCTTGAAGATTTTCATAGGTGAATTTCTTTAGATTGGGGACTTCTGCTGCCTTGAATGGAGCTCAAAATCCAAGATCTATCCCACCAAGTTGGGATTGACTACAAGTGCCTGTAATGAAAATATCTGGTAGGTCTGTGTCCATTGGGACTGTCTAATTGTTTCTATCTTTCTCATCCTTTTTCCTTTGTCCTTCTTCTGCTGCATTATCTGAAGCTTCTTTGACTTCCCTCTATGTCACTTCTGCAGTGGCTTTTTTGACTTCTTCCTTTTTCTTAGCCTCTTTTCGGCTGCCTTTGCTTTTTCCTCAGCTGTGACTTTATCTTTGTCAACTTTAGTCTTCCTTTTATTTTTTTAGGCGTCACTCTTCTTCTTGTATACTTTCTCCTTGTCTCTTCTTTTCTTATCTGCCAATATTTCCTTCTCCTCTATAGATCCAGGCTGTGTAGATGTAGAAGTGACAAATGTTCTTTCTACCTGTTCTTCTGCTTTCTTTCTAGCATCTTCTCATGCCTTTTCTTCGTTTGCAATCCTCCCTAAGGGTTTGCCTCATCTTTTGAAGAGGACTTCGTTGTAAGTTCTAGCGTCGCAATGTACTTATTTCACTTCCCAGTTTTTTGATTTATACTCCCAAGGCAGGCCTATCTTGTTAAAATGTTCTTTTATGACCTTTTTGATGTTGTGTATCCTGAACCTTTCCTCCCCAAAATTATATAAAGTAAAATATTTACTTCCTCCTAGGCTTGTTTAGTGTTTGAAAAATAAAACCTGCTAATGTATAGTGGGAGTGGAGGCCATATCCCTTTCTTATCTCTGTAGACTATTCCACCAACTCCATGGATTGTTGTTTGGTATACCACCTCTTAAAGAACTAATATATCCTGTACGAATCAAGGCCACAAATGAGGAGTTTTCATGGATCTGTACACTCTAATGTAGGTGCCATGTTCCATCAAGTACCAATTTCCAATTCTTTTGATGATGACGATGACTTCATCAGTCATGCATGAAGTGGGTGTGCATAAGATGGATTCATATAGTGGAGATAGGAAGTGCTCACAAATATTTTGATATCCAGTCTTGTACTTGTGATTCGAGAGCACTTGGCTGTATATATGAATGGTCGGGTTAGTTGGCTGCCATTCCCAATCCATCTTTGGGTACTGGTGAGCTACTCACATATGTCCAAAAGGTATGAAGACACATGGAAACTAGGGAATGTCCCGGGCTAAGATTTTCAACTACAGTGATGGCCTCTGTCAGGTTTGCTGATAGGATGTTGTCCTAGATGAACGATGCTCCTTTTTCTGTGCAATAGTAAATTAATAACATGTATGATAGGGATAGCTTGGAGGCATATTCCTCCCCATACAATCTACATAACATGGCCACCGTGTATCGATAAGGTCTTCTGAGATAAGACGTGGGATATCCACCAATGGGTTTGAGTTTGAATACTTTGTCTGATTTGTACTAGGTGGGGCATAGATCTCTAGATGTATGCTTGAACCTCCCAAGAAAATCACTGTCCACCTTCTTGGTGCCTTTTTCCAGGTGATAATTTTTGTCTAGGTCTACAGGCTCAAATGATGCTATAGGTTGTCCCACAACATTACTGAGATACATGTTTCCCAAATCCACGTGTTTCAATATCGAATTGATAGTGTCAGCGGAAGGAAACATAAAAACACATGCCACTACTCTAAACATCCCAAATCTTTTAATGTTTTTAAAAAATTTAAGCTCATCTCGGTCCTCGACATCAATAATTTTTTTTTTCTTTATAAACATATGATATACGTCCCCCCATATAATAACATCTTCTCCCTTTTCTAGGAATCCAAAGGTATCATTGTACATGGCCCCACAAGTGTCTGGTTCATCTTGAATTTGTCAACCACTTCCGGAGGCCTTGGTGGTAGGTGCATTACTAGTCATTTTCTTTCTCAGAGACATGTATGAACCTGCAAGCCAAAGATAATATTAGTGTAAAGAAAAACATAACTGATACATAAAACCAATATGTATAAGTATTTTCAAATACCCGAGGATTCGCTTGAGCTAATGTTGGGTGGAAGATCGTTATCTGATCACGGAAGTATAATAACAGGCATGGTGAGCACTTAGGTGAGATTTAGAGAAGAAGCAAACTTAAAATATGCTCAAAAGGCAAAAAAACAGAGCAGTTCTTACGAACTGTTTCGATGAATATCAGAAGGGTTAGTGTCAACTGCTCCAATGAATTGGTATGCAAATCATAGAAGTTAGTAACAAGTCCTCCGAAGAGCATCATAAGAGTTAGTGTGAAAGGTTTCRATAGGATTAAGTGTGCAAATTGGATAGATTAATATTAACTTCAYCGATGATTGACTTAGTGTATCAGGGGAATTAGTGATAAGTGCTCTGATGAATCTTGGGTAGGTTAACAGAAAGGTCGYCGACRTGCATCTATYGGAGGAGTTGGAGCTWACTCTTCCRAAGTGACCAGACAAGTTATTGCCAACTTTTCCTAAGAAGAAGGGTCATATGAAGGATCGATAGAGTTAATGTCAAATCCTTCGAAGTGATTGGAGGAGTTAATGTTAAAGGTTCCGAAACATTGGGGAAGTTAAACTTAAAAATTCCGATTGGGTGAGATTGTTGCATAACCTTTCCTTGATTTAACATGAACCTTATAATCTAGACTGAGTATTGCAGTAGGGTTTCAAGCTAAGTCTGGGGTTATGAAAGGATATATTTTTCTTGATTTCGGGGCTCAATTTTCTTGGAGGGGTTTTGCAAGTAGATTACAAGAAAATGGAGGGTTGTAGTGTCTGGCATAACAAATGGCAACAAACTGGGTGAAACCTTGAATATCTATAATATGGTATCCAAAACCAGATCTTTGAGGAGGGGAGGTGTTGTCATGCACAACTTAAGAGAGAAAGAATAGGTCCCATAACTCTTTTTTAGAATGCAGGTTTTGACGAGACAATGTTTGTATGATACAAAGGGGAAGTTAGGACCATGCCTCAAAACATATTGTCTCTTAACACATAMTTATTCATATAGAAATGACAAAGGGGGCATGATGAGCATTACGGGGAAACAAAACATCAAGAATGCTTAAAATACAAGTTGTGATAAATTTCTTTAGTGTTGCTCCACTACCAACCAGCATCCATAGCCCCGACGAAGTCACCCAGGTGTCACAAGCCTTTCTCCACTGCTAACAAGCATCCATAGCCCCGACGAAGATACTTGCATGTCCCACGTGATCTGGAATGCCTTTCCCCAAGACTTTACCTTTTGAAGTTTAATTCTCTTATGCTTAGAGAGAGGTGGATGGGGGGATTCTAGTTTTCCTTTGAAGGCACTAGGGATGACACCTGTGATGGTGAGATTTTCCAACTTGATTATAGATGAGCCAAATCCCTCAGTAACTTTCTCCAAAATACTACAAATTTCCCTTCCCAAACCATTTCTTCTTAGTTCAAACAATATACATATATATTCTTGGGCTGAGCCCTTGGTTCCTTACTTTGTCATATTTAAATGTACAATGATCGTATACTGATGAGCTATGTTTTGCTACTAGATCTGAATTAAAGTGATGCGAAAAAAAGTTGTATAATTAGGGATGGGTTGTGTCTAGAAGGCAGGTCGCAGAGTTATTAGGCTATTGGCACCAAACGTGTTACATTTTAGAAACATTTCCAGGACTAAGCTATCAAGAATTTGAGAAATTTAGAGTGACAATTTTCAAGATAGAAGAATAAAGATTGAAAATCAAATAAACTATAAAGAATTGAATCTAAAAACAAACAAAAAACAAAGTAAAATTGGGCAAGAAAATAGAAGCGGGAAAACAAACTTTTTATTTATATACAACAAGGGAGTTGTCATGGGGGCTAACTGATGCAGTGTTTCAGGACTTGGCCACTAATGGGAAGGAGGTCAACTTCCCCTTCAAGACTTTGTAACCAGTAAGTTCCTTGGCCAATTTTCTCTTTGATGGCTAAAGACCCAAGCCACAATTGTTGGAATTTTGAATGTTTTCCTTTATCCTAATGCGGCTTGTCCCATTTGAGGACCAAATCTCCAACTTGGAAATCTTTCTCACCAACATACTTCTTATCAAACCAACGCTTAACAGTCTTTTGATGTGTTTCAAACTTGTGTTTTTCCTTGGAACGCTTTTCTTCTAAGCTCAAGAAAGTATCAATGCGTCGTTGGATGATGGGACATTCCCTCCCACATGACTGTTGGATAAGTTGTAGGGAAGGAAGGTAAATGTTTGAGGGTAAGATAGCTTCTTTCCTGTAGACAAGAAAGTATGAAGAAGTCCCTATAGAGGCCTTAGGAGTGACACAATTGGCCCAGAGGGCATTAAGTAGAGTATTATACCAATTTCTCTTGTGATCAACTACCGTTCTCTTAAGGATTTGGATCATATTCTTGTTTGTGGATTCAACCAAACCATTGCCATGAGGATAATAGTTGGCTGTGTATTTCAAGGTAATCCCTTTTTCTAAAGCAAACTTAGACAACTTCGATGATGAAAAGTATGTTTCATTATCAAACACAAGAGAGTTAGGCATCCCAAACCTGGTGATAATGTATTGTTCAAGGAAATTCATTACCGTTTCATCATTCACCTTGGTTAATGGTATTGCTTCGGTCCAACGCATAAAATAGTTTGTAGCAGTTAGGATGTACTTGTTCTGCTTGGAAGAATGAGGATTGATCTCACCAATGATGTCCAACTCCCATTGTTCGAAGGGTTCTTCAACAACAACATGATGGAGCGGAACAACAACCTTATACTCTCTTCCCACATATTTTTGGCATGCTTTACATCTTTGTGAATATGCATGGGCATCCTTGAATAATGTAGGCCAATGGTATCCAAATCTCAATATATTGTGAGTTGTTGTATCTCCTAAGAAATGGCCTCCTGCTGGCCCATCATGCATATATTTGAGGACTCTACCAACATCTTATTTTTCAAGACATCGAAGTAGCACTCCATCATAGTTTTTCCGAAACAAGATGCCACACACCAACATATATTGTAGAGATTTCAGTTTGAGTGCTCTTTTATGCTTGGAATTGAGGTGTTCTGAAATTGTACAGTGTTGAAGATAACACTTGAGGTCATTGTAATATGAATCTTCAACAATTGGAATGTAAGGAACATGTTGTGTGCACATAGTTGGCTCCTCTTGTCATCCATCCTCTTCTTGATTTTCATCATCCATGTCTTGTGTAACTGGTTTGAAAAGGCCTTTACCTTTGATGATTTTCGTTGGGTTCAATTCTAGGTCATATTCTTGTAGGGATGTCATCCAGTTACCTCATCTCTCTCCCTACTCTCTGTTAGCACTACAAGTCACACTTTGACTGCTAAAGTGTAAGCTCAACACCCATCAATATTTTAAAGATAGTTTTATGATAAGGTAGAGATTGGATGAAAACTCTAGAAAACAATGTCAATGATAGATCACTCCATACAATATACACCAACAAGTAAGGTTTTGAATAACTTAGATCAAGATTTAAAGAGGAAAAATGGATAGATGGAATACATGGAGAGGAAAGATGAAATATGTCTAACACTTACATCATGTAGTAGATAGACATATGAAGAAAACCTATGAAACAAGAACTTCTTATAGTCAAATGGAAACTGATAAAATTATAAACAATATTACGACATATCCTCCATTGCAACAAAGCTACAATTAAGCCTACTAAATCATTCAATAGACAATAATCAGAATTAGATTAAAAATGTAACAAGGAAGAAGAACTGATTTCTATTATCCAAAATGTCTTAGATCTGGTACATACAACATGATCTATCCTATGTTACATATATAGTGTAAAAGATATGAGTCTCTATCACTCCTTTCGAACCTTGCTTCAATCTTACAATGCCTATCTTATAGCTTGCTGCAAACAAACCTCATACTGCAAATCTGATCACACTGTGCAAACTGAAGAAAAGAAAACTCTCGGGAAGCGAACTTATTACCTATCCTACTCTAACCAGATCTCCAATTTGGTCAAGTAAATGAAAATTTCCACAACAACCATTCAAGTAACTTCATGATTGAAAGAATCCCATCTTTGCCACTAATTAATAAATAATAATAGAAATATAACAACAACCATAAAAACTCCTTCATAGAATCATACTCACCCACAAGTGTCGGTGAAATGATAAACTCTGGAATCTTCAAAGAATTTGAAAGATATGACTCCAATAAAGAGGCTACTGGATCTTCAAAACCATGATAAAAAACCTGTAGATATAGATAAGACGACAACGATTGTACACATTCCCCTTTGCTGGAAAATAGATGGCCTTGTTGTTCTTTCGAGAGAAACTCTTGATCATCAAGAGTGATAGTTTCCTCTTCAGAATAATGATCATATGATAATTGTATAGTAGGAGCTAAAAAAATCTGATTATGATCAACTAAAAATATGTAGTTACTATACAATCATCCTTTACTGCATGCTCAAACTGATTTGGAAAATGATCATAAGCATGATGTGCATTCTTGTCCATGAAAAAATCCGGAAACACTGACAAATGTTATCCCAAATTTAAATCATAATTACACTCTCCTTGCTATTCCTGTGCATGCAGATCTTCAAGGTAAGCCCGATCTCTAATATTTTTGCAAGCTCGAATGTTTTCCTCGACTTCTTCAACATTCTCAAACAACTGTCTTAATGATGCCGTTTTCCTTTATCTCAAGAGAAGGACAAGATTAGGATGCTAAGCTGCTATGTAATAAACCATAGCTACAACTTCATAAGGTTAGATCTCCAATGGCATGCTATGATAAATATTGTAAAACCTCCAATTAAAGGTAGCCAAAGCTTCTTCTTTCCCTCTCCTCAAAACACTAAAATCATCCAGGTATTGATCAAAGGGTTTATTCTCACCCCAATATTTTGAGAATGCATAATAAAAATCAGTCCAAGAACTAATGGAACCAACTCCTAGATCTTTAAACCACAAAGCAACCTCCCCAACCAATGATTTCGAAAATAATCTCATGAAAACATCTTCATGCATAATTTCCAAATTATCAATGAAATTTTGAAAAGTTTCCAAATGCTTCTCAGTTGTAACATGGTCCTCTCCAGTAAACCGATGAAGATACTCAATAAAGTTGGGAGGGTAAGAATGGAGGTGAGATGGCAGCTTGAGAGTTTTAAACATTTTCTCCTTGATTCTAGACTGAAATTCTGTAGGTTGAAAGTCAAGTTTAACAGGCTGATTACAAGGTACAACAAAAACTTTAGAAGGTAAATCAGCCTCATGATTCCCATGACTATAAGGCTTCTCAATTTTAGAAGGGAATGAGATATGAACTTCATCTTTCTCAATAGGATGAGATGAGGAGACATGATCAACATATACAACACATGAAGAATGGAGACCTTCTTCCAAAGAGGGGTATATAAAGGAAGGTTGATGATCATCTGAGTAAACAAAGAAAAGGATAATCCTTTTTATACGTAAAGGGAAATATAAGAATGAACTGATGAAGAAGAACAAAAGTTCATAGAAAATACTAATGAGCTGATACCTAGTTTTTCCCTTCCATATTTTCATCTTTCGGTCAGTAGGATCCTTCCTCCAATGGAGTCTTTGATTGTGGAGTCACCAAGTAGATGATTACAGTCAATTTCTGTGTCCCTCTTTTGTCTACCATCAAGAGATGGATCTATGTCGTTCTCCCATGGAAGCTTGCTTCATACTTCGCTCCCCGACAACAACACCAATAATGTTAGCACTGAAAGTCACACTTTGACTGCTAAAGTGTAAGCTCAACACTCATAAGTATTTTAAAGATAGTTTTATGATAAGGTAGAAAATGGATGAAAATTCAAGAAAACAATGTCAATGACAAATCACTCCATACAATATACACCAACAAGTAAGGTTTTGAATAACTTAGATCAAGATTTAAAGAGTAAAAATGGATAGATGGAATACATGGAGAGGAAAGATGAAATATGTCTAACACTTACATCAGGTAGTAGATAGTCATATGAAGAAAACCTTTGAAACAATAACTTCTTATAGTTAAAGGGAAACTCTTATAAAATTATAAATAGTATTACAACATATATTCCATTGCATCAAAGCTACAATTAAGCCTATTGAATCATTCAATAGAAAATAATCAGAATTAGATAGAAAATGTAACAAGTAAGAAGAATTGATTTCTATTATCCAAAATGTCCTAGGTCTGGTACATACAACAAGAGCTATCCTCTGTTACATAGACAGTGTAAAAGATATGAGTCTCTATCACTCCTTTCAAACCTTGCTTTATTCTTACAATGCCTATCTTATATTCTAGGCTGTCATTGACAACTTTACAATTTGAATAATCATTCTTGCATAGGATTCCTATGCCTAAAGGTGGCGTGACCACAAATGTTCAACAAAAATAAAACATAATGCTAAAATTTAGGCTAATGTTGGCAACGTCTTCAACAACTTCTTTATGGCAGATGAAGTGTCCCTTTGAGTGCATCTCCCTTTGGCAGGTGGCCTCCTAGCTCACAACTGACCCTTTAGACATCTGATATGCATCCATCGAACACCTGGCCAGTCGTTCCTCCACCAAAAATCCCAAATCATGAGTTCACAACACAACACTGCGAATTGTCTTAGTCCACTATGTTTTGTGCTTTTTTGGATGCTTGAATGCTTGGAAATGTTATGGAAGTTGATAAATGGTTGAAGATAATGTATTTAACCATAGTCAAGCTACTGCAATTGATATAACTCTCATTCAAATCACTAAAATGAAGCAAACATGAACCTGACCAAGACTAAGGTTTCTTCAAATCTTCACTGTCTTGCTTGCATCCCATGAACTCATTGATACTTGGTGATCACACAATGCTGTAGGAGACCTCTATAGGTGATAATATCATCATGTATGATCATAGTTATGACAAAAACATGCATTACCCTCTCAAAACAAATTCTTCAAACACCACTGTAATACATACAGTCACAATGATAAAATCAATATAATTGCGTTGAAAAACTGATTCTTCAACTAACTCTCTGAAGCTGGAAGAGTACCATGAAGATCTCTGACAGATAATCATTGTGTTGATGAAGTAAAATCCCCACCTTATCACTCCAACAAGTGTCCAACAAAGATGCAAAAAGAAACTTCAAGGAACTATGGTTTCCTGAATACAGTCTGAGAGGTGAATATATATATATATATAAACATCCATTTGGTTGCTATACTGATCACTATCTTTAATATCCTCAAGAGAAAAGACATATGTGCAATAAAGAAGACTTCTATATATGATTTATACAAAATTTGAAAAAAAATGATTTCTCTGACAAAATTTGTTGCAAGCCTTCAAATTTAGCTATCTTCCCATACTCAAGTATCTGCCTCTGTCTTCTTACCAACAAAGAATGTTTCAGACCCTTCCCAAAAGGAGCTGGTCCTTCCCCGACTAGTTTCCAATAACCCAGATAAAGTGCCTCTGCCTACTCATCTGTTTCATTTTGTAGTAGTAATATTCTCTATCAATTCAACAGCATGATGGAAAACTTCAACATGCTCCAACTTAGACACTTCATCTAGGGAAAGACCCTTAAGGCGCTTAGCTAAGTACAACTTGTTGGAAATTGTTGGTTCTCGGGACAACATGAATCGAAAACCATCAGAGGATCTTCTGCAATATCAATGAGCTTTTCAGACCACCCACGAGCACTCACGAGCTCTTCCTTAGCTCCTTCAACACTCGAGCTTGGCACCTACAAGTTTAACTTGAACTCCATTTCTTAGCATTCGACGTAACACTTGGATCATCGATTCGTTGGAAACCTTTGTTGACACCTCCCACACCTGTGAATTTGACAGATGACATCTCCATTAAACACCTACAAATACACTTGTGATCGCTGATATGCTTTGCGTTTTTATTTATTTATTTTATATGTAGGAAGAATATCCGACATGGAAAAAGGATGGGGCAACTTTGTTGTTTATATGCACCGGTGCTCCCAACTTAAGTCGACGCATTGTGCACCTACTATGCTCCTAGTGGGCTTGGCGTTTGGCGCTAGGCTTTGTGTTGTTGACTTAGTATGTATACTTGGATCCCATTGCTTGGTAGACTTGATGAAATAATTAGAGATTGGGCCTAAGATTGGGCTTGTAGGCCCAATATTTTTGGCCAAAATAATAAGCACGAGAAACCAAATTGGCTAAAAATCCAAAAAGAACCTTTTGTTTCTTCAACATGTAAAATGTTGCTCAAATCCTTTTTGTAATTATGAACTTTGATTTCAAATGGAAATGGGCAATTATTATGATTTTAAAACATAATAATTGTTATAATTAGGCTTTGGCAATCAAAACAAATGCAAACCCATTTGAATAAATTGAGTTCCTAGGAGGATAGAAAGTCTTAACAAGTTTCGTTGCTTGGGAAAACTATGACATGAACTCTGACATTTATAATGCAGACTAGGACAAATATCACACTATTTTTGACAAAAACCGATAGTAAGAGCTCACCAAGAATTGATGAAAGAGTTTGGAGGATATGGGAACGAAAAAAGATTCAAATATTTTTCAAATTTGGCACAAAATTTGGTGAAGGAGCTAAAATTTTAATGGTGCGCATTTGAGTGCTAACACTCTCTTTGAACGAAGAGAGATCTGACCTCTGGGTGAGGAATGATCACTTTAGTGTGGTTCTTCAAAAAATAAGGTCTGAACCGTTTAATTGATTTGTAGACTGCAAAGGCTTGCTTATCCTCCAATGGGTAATTTAGTTCAACACGTTGTAATCCAGTTCTCATGAATGCGACGGGGCATTCATTCCCTTGCTCATTCTTCTGTGTGAGCAC
The DNA here is from genome assembly GCA_032191745.1 of Picea mariana. Lineage (NCBI taxonomy): Eukaryota > Viridiplantae > Streptophyta > Pinopsida > Pinales > Pinaceae > Picea > Picea mariana. The sequence continues at coordinate 102,095 of JASDQU010370929.1, forward strand.
TGCCGCAAGGGAATGATAAGATGGAAAGGTGTACAACAAGAATTCCTTAGTGAAATCTATACTTTGTAGAGATGGTGCAACAACTATAATGATTTTGATATTTTCAAAAGCCCCTTTCTCAACGGATGTCCATTTGAACTGAACATCTTTCGTAATCATTCGTTGAAGAAATTTAGCAATTTTGACAAAGTCTGGAAGGAATCTTCTTACAAAGTTGATCTTGCCGAAAAAACACTGCATTGACTTCTTTCTATGCAATGGAGGGATTTTCATAATATGTTTTGTTCTTTTTGGATCTATTGAAATCCCATATTTGGAAATCACATGCCCTAATAGAATACCCTCTGAAATGACAAAAATAATCTTCTTGGGATTCAATGAGATACCATAATTTCTTCATCGTTCAAATAACCGTTTCAGATGTCTTGGGTGATCTTCCCCTTTCTTTGAATAAACAGTGACATCATTGAGATAGAACACCACACTTTGACTGATTAAACCTTTTAAAGTGATAACTATATCCCTTTGAAATGTGGCACCTACATTTATTAAACCAAAGGAAATTTTTTTGTATGCATATGTTACCCATTTAATTTTGAATGTGGTTTTCAATCGGTTTGGTTTTTCCATGAGAACCTAGTTGTATCCTGAAAACCCATCCAATAGAGAGAACATCTCAGAGCTAGAGACGAGTTGTAGCATTTTTTCCATGGGGGGAACTGGGTAGTCACCTTTGTCGGAAGCTCGGTTCAGGTTTTGCAAATCTATACATATCCTAATTTCTCTCGACTTCTTTGACAGACATCATATTTGACACCCAAGTTGAATGGAAAACCTTGAAAATGATTCAGGCATCTAATAGTTTTTTCAATTCCTTCTGGATGTATGATTCAAGATTTGGATGTATCTTCCTCATCTTTTGTTGGAACGGTTTGGCACCTTATTTGATTGGAATCACATGTTGAATTATTTAGGTGTCATACGTCTTTAGATCATCATAAGTCCATGCAAACACATCACGATACTTCTTGAACAACTGTGTAAATGTACACTTTTCTGTCTCAGAACAACAAGTGCTAAGGTTTACATACTTGGGATGTTCAGAGGTTCCTAGATTGACTAGAAAATGCATCATGGTTGAACTGTTAGTATTTGTATTAGTGGGACTCATGAA
>JASDQU010370929.1:163766-176136 GCA_032191745.1 Picea mariana
GAAAATCTGTCCCACATTCCTCTTTGACAGAGATCAAACCCTAGAGGTTTGATCCATGAACCTAAACTAAAGTCTGAGCATATTTACAGAGGCATACATCCACACATGTGACATGTACATCTATCATTGAATCAGGAGGTAAGTTAAAAGTTATTTTTTCATACTCAAATTTTATTTTCTTCCATATCTGTTTATACATCTTCTTCTTTATGCTGATCTAGTGAACATAAAATTTTTAAAGCATTTTGTTTTTCAATTTTCCTTAATTCTAACACAAGCTGATAAACAGTTAGACAATTGAAGGATAGTGTGAAATGGAGGAAAATGACATATACATGAACATATAGGCTTCACAATATGCTCATCCTTATACAATCATTAAGAATATATTTTGTTTTGAATTGCAATCACAATATCTGAAGATAAATTACAAAATTCAGGCAATAGACAAAATAATCTCTGCTGCCATTAGATCTGAACCTGTATGATGACTAATGCATTGCAAGAACCATCTTTGACATCAGACAAGAAGAAAAAGATAGAAGAAAACTGAGTTGCAATAGAAACACATAGACTAACATTCCATCAGCTTGATGCTCTGATCATGAAAATGGAACATAAAATTACAGAGTACCTTTGCAGGTTTACTAAAACTCAGACATATCCTCCCTCACTTGAATCCCTGCTTCCTTCCAAGAGGAAGATCCTTGTTCAATTTTCAAATGATATTATTTATAAGAAATTACTTCCTCAGGATATGGATTTGTTAGCTAAACTATTGCATTGAAATATGAGAATAATCTTTTAATAGTTGATCCTCTGCCTGTAAACCTGGAATATGGGTTTGCTGTTGGAATAACTCCTCCACCTACCATTAATTTCCCTGAAATCTTGTAATTGCAAGATATTTTTTCACCTAATACTCTGCCATGTAGATCACAAATCTTTGAAGTAACTCCATGGATAATTATGGCGCTAAACCCTCTCGTTACGTAGCCTTGATATTGTAGGATGCCCAATTGATATTGTCAAAACTTTAACAATGGCTTGATATTTCAAGTAGTAGTAATTCTAGATGTTCCAAATTCTCCATTGCTAACTTCCGATTTGACTTTGCAATGTCAAATGTAATGCGCCTGCCATATCATTTTTTTACGTTCCGCTGGAGTATTGAAGACTTTATTGACTATATTAAAAGCCAAAAGAACCCCCAACTTGAGTTCATACTCTGTCTCCTTGTAATGACAATTTGATGTGCATTTCACTTGCCATAAGAAAGTTGATTCACCAAATATGATCGAGCTACTTTACCCATCTTCGATTCTATTATATTCAAAACAAGTGCAGGGGAAAATGACCGGAAGATGGAGTCCAAAAGTCACATGAACCTACGTCGAGAATCTTGATAAAATGGCTCAAAGAACCCACCCAGACCCTTTCCTTTCGAAACAATTCCATCATTGTCTAGAGGCTTTAACATCATACACGTATGCTCCCTAGTTATGGTAATCGGGAACTGGCTAATATAAAAAAGGAACCATATGGTGCTTTCTCCAGAAATTATATAGAGGCTAAGTAATTCAGAACAAAAAACCTTAATATAATGCAACTTCTGTGATCTTTCCAATTTTTTTTCCTCTTCAACAAATGTTTTTAGGGTCAAATGGTTTAGGCTCAATCCCCATGATATTTTATACTTAGGCTCGGGTGCTTGGATTTTCACACTCAGGCTTTCGACATTCCATTTGGGCACTTTCCTTTACATTTGGAAAAATCCATGATGAGAGCTCGACGTTCTTACCTGGTACTCTAGGTGTGGGCGCTGCATTGACACTTGCTACTCGATCTTGGGCTATTGCAAATTCTTCAACACTCAGCTCCATTATTTAGACAGAGCACTAGCATCATCGATGCTTCGTTTTGTATGCAATGTAGATATCCCACATTTTCATAACAAAACATTTAGTCAACCTCTATATATCCTGATGACATCATAACACATCGACGCATTGAGTAAACTATGCATTCTCTCTTGATTGGCGCTCCATATGGGTGCGCTACTTGGTGTTTGGTGTATAGTCGAACTCAACCCTTGGTCTTGGGTGCTTGAACATGTGGCAGATTTAAGATTGGTCCTTGAGGCCAATGTTTTCTTTTATTAAAAACATTAATAACTCCATATTTTCTTTTATTAAAAACACTAATAACCCCATATTTTTATAAAACATTACATTAATAACCCCATATTTTCTTTTATTAAAAACACTAATAACCCCATATTTTTATAAAACATTAAAAACCTGTATATAGCATCAAAGCAAAAAAAATCCAAAAAGATATTAACACTAAGTTTGTAGCAATTTGGTCACAGGTTGCAGACATGCGCTGCAAAAATGCCATGCTTTTGGTAGTGCGCTTGTCTTTGTCACATGCACTGTCGGATCTTGGCACACGATTTAAATTTTTAACCCTCCATATCTGGATACTAACACTCGCTCCAATTGGGGATGGTGTCCTCCCGATGAGGCACCAAGAACACGTAGACCGATGCCTTCTTTCTTTGCTGCAACCTGCAACTTACTCTGCTCAACTGAAGACAAACCCTCTCACATACTGAAAATCCAAACTGAAAACCTATTCACCAGTGCCTCCATTGGGATATGGAGTCATTTTTCCTCATCACTAAAACTGTCCCAATCATTATTGCTAAGAGATTTTTTGAATTCAATTTGCTCACAGTGGTCTTTGAAAAGGAGCTCATGAGGATAAATTCTCTTACAATATGAATGAAACACAACATGAAAATACTTTAGTCAAGAAATGTTAGAGATAGGGAGATATTGGTACCATTGTCTTGCATCTCCTTCCAAGGAGTACATAAACATATTCAACAATACATATTCATGATGAATATCAAGCTGGTCCATGTATCGATGAAAACCAATCAAGTATTGTGCAGGATGATCGTGATTATTTCCTCTAAACCTTGGAATGTAGTCTCCCTATTCATCCACATAGGCACATCATTTGGAAAACCAGGAACATCAACAAAATTAAAAGAAGCAAACCTCCGAGCTAAGATAACATCCATTGCCTTCGACATTCTAAATCAGTGGAGTCACCAGTGGATTCTTCAACCATGGAGTCGCTAGGTGAATGATTGCAATCAATTTTGTTACCAATCCTTGTTCACCATCAAGAACTAGATATATTCATTCTCATACAATCCAGGGAAGATACTTCGTTCCTTCATCCCCGACAACGACGCCAAAAGATGTTAGCGCTAGAAGATGCTCTCTGATTGCTGGGAGGGCATGCCTAACACATCTTAGTTATTTCAATTGTCTAATTTAATAAGTAGGTTGAGAGGGTTAAGCAGGCTGAGTGGCTGGTATAGTAATTCAAGCTTAAATCCAACTAGATGGGAAACATTTCATAAATCAAAGGCAAGCTGATAAACAATTAGACAATTGAAGGATATCAAGAAATGGAGGAAAATGACATATACATGAATATATAGGCTTTCACAATCTGCTCATCCTTACACATTTATGAAGAAGATACTTTGATTCAAAATGATATTTTGAATCAGAATCACAAAATCTGAAGACAAATTACAAAATTCAGGCAATAGACAAAAGAATCTTTGCTGCCATTAGATATGAACCTGTATCATGACTAATGCATTGCAAGAACCATCTTTGACATCAGACAAGAAGAAAAATATGGAAGAAAAATGATTTTCAACAAAAACACATAGACTAACATTCCATTATCAGAAAAATGATTTTCAACAAAACACATAGACTAACATTCCATTAGCTTGATGCTCTGGGCATGAAAATGCAGCATAAAATTACAGAGTACCTTTGCTGGTTTACTAAAACTCAGAAATATCCTCCCTCACTTGAACCCCTGCTTCCTTCCAAGTGGAAGATCCTTGTTCAATTTTCAAATGATATTCTTTATAAGAAATTTCTTCTTGAGGATATGGATCCGTTTGCTAAACTATTGCATTGAAATCTGAGAATAATCTTTTAATAGCTGATCCTCTACCTGTAAACCTGGAATATGGGTTTGCTGTTGGAATAGCTCCTCCACCTATCATTAATTTCCCTAAAATCTTGTAATTGCAAGATATTTTGCCACCTAATACTCTACCATGTAGATCACAAATCTTTGAAGTAACTCTGTGAATAATTTTGGTGCTAAATCCTCTCCTTACATAGCCTTGATATTGTAGGATACCCAATTGATGTAGGATACCCAATTGATATTGTCAAAACTTTAATTTCAAGTAGAAGTAATTATGGATGTTCCAAATGCTCCATTGCTAACTTCCAATTTGACATTTCAACAATTCTCGCAAAAAAAACACCTTACTAATGTTCAGGTGACAAAATCAACACTATCAATATTCCTCCAGCACACAGAAACCCAATATCACTTTTTTGTCAGCATACATATAATCAGTCTTAGCATGACATGCCAGTGCATTGTCAAATTGAATTCTTGACCACGAAGATTACTTCCCTGATCAACGAAGTTATATTTGTTTGTTGCAGGATAAGATATATAACATACTCTTTTGACGGTATGATAACATCCCACAACGACACCTGATTCAATACATTGGCACTTGTTGGTTGACTGTGGCGTTGGTTTTCATCGACACTTTGCAATGTCAATTGTAATGCGCCTGCCATATAATTTTTTCACGTTCTGCTGGAGTATTGAATACTTTGTCGACTATATTAAAACCCACAAGAACCCCCAACTTGAGACTTGCTATTATGTATCATCTAGCATTTCCTCTGCAGGCTTGATCTCAATTTGTAACGCTCAATGGCATGGAGTTCATACTCTGGCTCCTTGTAATGACAACTTGATGTGCATTTCACTTGTCATAAGAAAGTTCGTTCACCAAATATGATCTAGCTTCTTTACCCATCTTCGATTCTATTATAGGGGCCAATATTTCTTGGAGATCTAAAACTTTTATTGCTCAATTAAGGACTAATTCTCACCAACTCCGTTGTGAAACAGGGCGCTGGAAAAGGCCAAAAGAAAAGTGGGAAGAAAGAGTGTGTATTATGTGCTCGTCCAGAAAAGTGGAAACAGAAAAACATTTCATTTTAGAATGTGAGGCCCTCAAAGACATCAGGGAAAATTATGCAGGTATTCTGGCAGCTAATTCTTGGGATAATCTATTCAGCAAAGAGTTTGTTGAGAAGCTGGGAGCGATTATTGTAAAACTTCACAGGAAAAGGGCTGAATGCAAAAGCCAGATGGAAAAACAATCTGTCCCATAGGCTATTTTTAACCTCGTGGACGTTAAAAATACTTTCTTTCTTTCTTTCTTATATTCAAAACAAGTGCAGGGAAAAATGACCGAAAGCTGGAGTCCAAAAGTCGCATGAACCTACGTCGAGAATCTTGATAAGATGGCTCAAAGAACCCACCCAGACCCTTTCGTTTCGAAACAATTCCATTATTGTCTAGAGGCTTTAACATCATACAAGTATGCTCTCTAGTTATGGTACTGAGGATATAACTAATATAAAAAATGAACCATATGGCGTTTTCTCCATAAATTATATAGAGGCTGAGTAATTCCGAACAAAAAACCCTAATATAATGCAACTTCTGTGGTCTTTCCAATTTCTTTTCCTCTTCAACATATATTTTTCGGGTCAAATGGTTTAGGCTCAATCCCCATGATATTTGACACTTAGGCTCGGATGCTTAGCTTTTGACACTCAGGCTTTCGACATTCCATTTGGGCGCTGTCCTTTACATTTGGAAAATCCATGATTAGATGTCGACGTTCTTCCCTGACACTCTAGGTGTGGGCGCTACCTTGACACTTGCTACTCGATCTCGGGCTCTTGCAAATTCTTCAACACTCAACTCCATCCTTTATACAAAGCACTGGAAAAATCGATGCTTCATTTTGTATGGAATGGAGATATCCCACGTTGCCAGAGAAAAACATTTAGTCAACCTTTATATACACTGATGACTTCATAATATGTCGACACGTTCAGCAAACTACCCCTTCTCTCTTGATTGGCCCTCCATATGGGTGCACAACACCTGGTGTTTGGTATATAGTCGAACTCAACCCTTAGTCGTGGTGGGTGCTTGAACATATGGCAAACTGAAGACTGGCCTTTGAGGTCAAACCTTTTTTTTATTAAAAACACTAATAACTCTATATTTTTATAAAAATGTTTTATTAAAAAACACTAATAACTCTATATTTTTATAAAACATTTTTACTAAAAACACGAATAACTCTATATTTTTATAAATTATTAAAAACACTAATAACTCTATATTTTTATAAAAATGTTTTATTAAAAACACTAATAACTCTATATTTTTATAAAACATTTTTATTAAAAACACGAATAACTCTATATTTTTATAAAACATTAAATATATTTTTATAAAATATTTTTATTAAAAACACTAATAACTCTATATTTTTATAAAACATTAAAAACCAATATATAGACACTAATAACTCTATATTTTTATAAAATATTAAAAAACAATATATATAGTACGGGAGCAAATAAAACCCATATAACTCTATATTTTTATAAAACATTAAAAACCAATATATAGACACTAATAACCCTATATTTTTATAAAACATTAAAAAACAATATATAATACGAGAGCAAACAAAACCCATATAGACATTAATAATCCTATATTTTTATAAAACATTAAAAATCAATATATAGTCCGGGAGCAAACAAAACCCAAAAAGATACTTTCTTTTATTAAAAACACTAATAACCCTATATTTTTATAAAACATTAAAAACCAATATATAGTTCGAGAGGAAACAAAACCCAAAAATATACTTTCTTTTATTAAAAACACTAATAACCCTATATTTTTATAAAACATTAAAAAACAATATATAGTCCGGGAGCAAACAAAACCCATATAGACAGTCATAATCCTATATTTTTATAAAACATTAAAAACCAATATATAGTCTTGGAACAAACAAAACCCAAAAAGATACTTTCTTTTATTAAAAACACTAATAACCCTATATTTTTATAAAACATTAAAAACCAATATATAGCCCGAGAGCAAACAATACTCAAAAAGATACTTTCTTTATTAAAAACACTAATAACCTTATATTTTTATAAAACATTATATAGCCTTGGAGCAAACAAAACCCAAAAATATACTTTTTTTTATTAAAAACACTAATAACCCTATATTTTTATAAAACATTAAAAACCAATATATAGCCCAGGAGCAAACAAAACCCAAAAAAATACTAACACTAAGTTTGTATCAATTTGGTCACATGTTGCAGACATGCACTGCAAAAATGCCCTGCTTTTGGGAGCATGCTTGTCTTTATCACATGCGCTACCAGAAGCGTGTATCAATTTGGTCACATGTTGCAGACATGCGTTGCAAAAATGCCCTACTTTTGGGAGCACACTTGTCTTTGTCACATGTGCTGCCGAATCTTGGCACATGATTTAAAATTTTAACTCTGCAGATGTGGGTACTAACAACATGCATAACATATGAGATTAATTTCCTTTGCCTCCCTCTCTTTTTTTAACAAATTAGATAAGTTGCCTTCCCCCTCTTTCTCTCTCTTGAACATATAATTAACGGATAGTTCAAAATTCATGCTTTTTATTAATTTTTCTCCTTGAATTTTTTTTTTTTATATTCACAAGATGTGAATATACATGTTCCAGTCTATATCAAAGGCTTTATAATAAACCTGCTTCAAAAAACAATAGCTAGACAAGCTCTTGCCCTCTATCTATACATCAAAATTTAGTACTAATCCTTTAACAATATATTCAAAAGCACGAAATTGAACCATACAAAATTGAGCCCTATCTTTTCTGCTCGAAGGCATTCACAATCGAAATTCCATTTCTTATATTCCCCCTTGAATATGTTCATAGAACCTGAAACTCCTTGCAGGCATAGAGAGGGATTCTTTCGATAGTTCGTCTACCTTTACATTTAGCTCGTGAAGAATATGATGGAAGGATAGCCACTCGAATGACTGGAAAGCAAGCTTTATGTCCCTCATAATTGGAGCCCACCTGACATCTTGTCGAGTTTTTGTGCTTGGCCCAGTCGATGACCAACTTTTTGAGTCACCCATGACTTGAAGCTTTTCGATGTCCTTTTTAATTGATGTCTCCAACAATGTTCATAGAGCAATAAATTCAACTTTGTTATTGGTTCCAGTGCCTGGATTATACCTGATGAACATATAGTGATTGTGATTAATGTACAACACATCACCTACACCGCACATTGGAGGATGTCCTTGGCACGCCCCATCGAAATATCCCCAAGGGACCTTGTAGTCTATAGAGGGCATCACCAAATTGCATGGTTTTTTTGACTTAAGTTCTTCAGCGAGATTCAACGCGATGCCTGCCGTGATCTCACGGGGTATAAACTTATATTTGAAAATAGAGGAATTGTGTGCCCACCACAATTTCGATACTAGAATATTTGGAAACCCAATATATAGGCGTACTGTTTTGTCTTGTATCCATTCCTTAAAGCATTCTTCCAAGTTTTCTTTATTCCATTCCGTCTTTTCTTTCAGCTTTTCCTTAACCAACTTCATTACATAGACTTCATAGAAGCAAGAGACAAATAAGGGATAAACGAATTATGAATTAGATTTGCACAAAGGACAATGATTTGGCTCACACCAGCCTCTCTTGAGCCCATTATCCCAAGTAAGAAGTTTGTTGTTTAATTCTATCTATACAGTAATTTTTCATGTGGGAGGGGCACTGAATTTCCATATCAGTCCCCACCACCATGTTTTTTGGCCTACAAAGTTGTCCTCTAACCAGGCTTTGTAACCTAATCGGGCTGTGAAGGATCTGTTCTTTGAGTTTTTCGACCAACCAAGTGGATCAGGGACATCGTCGTCGAGGGAGATGAAGTTTTTGGAGAGAAGTCCAATGTATTTATTCCATTCTTTAGCTAATCGAAGAAAGGTCCAATTGACTTCGTCGTAAACCTTAGACATGTCCAATTGACTCCGTCGTAAGCCTTAGACAGGTCCAATTTTAGGATTGCTGCCTTAACATTATTTTCTTTACTGAGTGAAAAAATTCCTGTGCTACTGCATCCGCATCATGAATTTTTCAGTTCTACAGGAAACCAAACTGTTCCTCTCCTATAATCTTACTCAATATAGGTCTCATTTTTCTCGAGATGATTTTTGAAATAATTTTGTAGACCACAATGCAACATGAGATGAGCCTAAAGTCCTCGAAGGACTCCCCTTCGTGTTTCTTGGGGATGAGACACAATGAGGTTGAATTAAATTACCCCAACATTTTACCACTTCTCTGGGATTCTTTGATCACCAATAGCAAGTCCTTTTTTATAAGATCATAGAAACTTTTAAAGAAATCGACGGTGAAACCTTCTGGGCCCAGAATCTTTCCATTTTTCATGGAAGAGAGGGCAACTAAAACTTCAGCTTTCGTCACCTACTCCTCCGGATCCTTGTTCAATCTTCGGTGAACACCAGAGAGAATTTATAAGTTAGTTGTAAAATTTCTTGGATGGGGAAACCCTCGGGGGCTTAAAAAATATTATGGAAATACTTGGCTTCGGCCTCAACTTTGTTTGCAAAGGAGCTCAAAGATATACCCTCCTCATCCTTATTTCCCATATTGTGTTGAGGTTCCTTCGAAAATTTGCACACTGATGAAAACACTTGGTGTTGTTACCCCCAGACTTTAGACACAATGCCTTGCTCTTAAGTCTCCAGGTTTTCTCTTCTTTATCTGACCAATTATGTCTGAGCGCTTCAAGATCTTTGAGCTCTTCCAACTAACTCAGGATTGAAGGTCCTTCGTATAACCAAAGGTAAATAGTGGACAAGTTCCCTTCTGTCTCCCTTAAGCTTCCGAGATTGTGAGCTTTAAAGATTTCAAGCCATTGTGTAGTTGTTGCTTTAATTTTGGCCAAATTCTCAGCAAATTAACCCATTAAGGGAGAGGGTGCTGACAAATCTAAATTTTTCCATGAGGCCATAACCAATGCTAAAAAATCATCTTCCTCCAACCAGACTTGGCTTAGCTTCAACGACGCCTGAGGTGCTTCCATACTAGACTTAAGCTTAAGGATTATAGGACGGTGGTTAAAGATTCCACCTTCCCCTACTGAAGATTTTAAAAGAATACCAAACAAAAATAAATCTTGTGATGCTAAAATTTTACCGAGCCTTTTGGCTACATCATTCCCTGTTCGAAAGTTACACCAGGTTGGCGAGAGCTTGACTGGTTCAACATCGAATAGATGTAGGTCTTCCAATGAAGAGAGAAAAAAACCACGTTGACTGTGCACCTCAGGATTTCCCCCCAAAACTTTGCAAAAGGAGAGGGAGCAATTTAAATCTCCCCCAACCATTGTAAAAGGATCACTGAAAGCTCCTGTAGATTTCAAGTCCTTCCAAAAGGGGAACCTGTCAGCATAGGATCTGTACAAATTTAACACCGAAAATGAAAAATCAATAACTTTAACCTTCAACTTGATTGAAATTGCCGATCGAAAAGAGGAGGCTATGGATTTACAGGAAGGGCACCATATCGTGATTAGGCCCCCCACTGACCGTCGATGTCGATTGTATTGAAAGACCAATTTTTGAGCCAGGGAGCTAGCGTTTTCCTAGCTTTCTTACCAGAACACATTGTCTCTTGAATTAGTATTACATCCGGTTTGAGGCTCAAGAGAGTTGATATCTTGAGTAGTAGCCACTATTATTTATCTATGGTAAGAATGCTTTTTTTTTTTTCAAGAATAATCATTTCTATAGATTTTATTTCTCTTACAATTGTTTTTTTTTACCATTTTCAATTTTTGGTTTGGTTCCGACTCACGACATGATTTTTAGGAGGGATTTTAGTGGGCCTCTTTATGGCTGTCAAAATCTTAAATATTTTCAAGCAAAGATTGACATTAGTTCTAAAATGGAATGTTGCAGACACAATAAGGCCCATATACAAACTACTAATATTAGAGAGATCATATTGTTTGTAGCAAAATTGGATGTTTTTGATCAAACCTAATAGGCCATTTCTGAAGCCCTGGATTCCTTAGATGAGACCCCAAAAATCTAAAGGACGACATAGTTATATGTGACATAGATCACTCTTTGGAGAATTTAATTGTAAGTATTGTTGTTTTGTGGTGTACGATTCAAATATTTGTGGACATTTTGCAGACAAGATTCAAAATTTTTGGTCAAGGAAAATAGAGCTTTCAGATCCTTTGATGCTTATTTGAATCCTAGAAATGGGAATTTATAGGAAACCCTAATTTTTAAGGAACTTAAGATATTTGAGGGATGGTACACAATGGATCCAAATTGTCCTCTTTTATTAATTTTGTGAGCCTCTAACACATTTAAATTCTAGATATTGTTCTCTATTTCGTTAACTCTTAAATGAAGGTTAAAATTAGATATCTTATTACATTGTGGCTTGCTAGGATTTGTTAGGTAGTTTAAGTCCATAAATAKGGACACTAAACTAACACTTGGAATAGAAATAGACTRTGTAAAGTACTRATGTGTTGGAAGTATATTTGCAATGCTAAGAAATAAATGTRATTATAACAACTCAGACAAACACTAAACTCAAAATTGTAAGGCACTCTTTTTACTAGAAATGGAGATGGCGGATTTTATTTCTTCAAAAATAYGAAAACAATTTTGAATCTATATCAAAGAGTAAGGAAAAAGTATCTTTTTATTCCCATGGTGTTGAATGTTAACAATCTAATTTTCCTAACATGTTGCTAGCTTAAGAATTAAGAACTCTGTGTCAAAGAGCTCCAACAACTCAAGCCAAAAGCTAGAACTAACATTAAGGACCAACGAGTGTATATCTTTACATTGAGGTCCCTTATTTTTATGAATTTAAGGAATACTATTTTGGGAAAATGGATATATATCTACGCCATTGATAACTTTCAATATGCTTTTCATGCTCTACTATTTGAAAATAACTTATTTGGTTGAAAATAACCCTTGTGAATGAAAATAACTCGGATATTTGTCCATTATTATCTTGTTGTAGATCCTCTCCAAGTGATATTCTAAATTTATTCATGTTTTGTACTTATCATTAATTATATGTTTGCTTTCTTGATTTGCTATTGCTTAAAACTAAACTTTTCTGCCCTTCCCCTGTGCATGTGTGTAAATCTATCATTCCACTTCTATATGAGGCTCCTCACCAGTCTAGATAATCGACCATTTCACTACTAGATAGTTGAGATTAATGAGAGAGAGAGAGAGAGAGAGAGAGAGAGAGAGAGA
>JASDQU010370930.1:1606-18988 GCA_032191745.1 Picea mariana
CCGGGCCTCAAAAACTTTTGACATAGCCCTCATTGGCTAAACCCAGGGTGCCATGTGGCAACCCATGATTGGGCCATGTGGCACCCTTCCATTCACTCAAATGATGCCACGTGTTGATCGATGATTCACCCACGTCACCCAACCAGAAGATGCCACGTGTCATCTGCCATACTGCCAAGTCATCATGCCATGTCAACACCGTACTGCCACATAGATCTGTTGTGTCATCCCTATCGTACCCTCTATCAGCCTGCCACGTCAGCTACTGACGTCACCCGTGCCACGTGTCACCCTTCCAGTGGTGACACGTGTCACTTTAGGATTGGTCCAACTACATGCCAAAAATGCCAAATCATCATGACATGTGTCACGCTCTGGAGCCGCCATGTGTCCTGTATGGAATCTGCCATGTGTCATTGTACAAAATGACACGTGTCCTGTACGGACAGGTACAGTCAGCATCCAAAATTTTGCCTGTTTGTCTTAGCGAATAGAATGCGATATCTTCTCCATACTGACTCCGTTTGACAAAGTAAATATACCACCGGAATCAGGAAGACGAGCCGAATGCAATAGTGTTGGTTTCATCGGATTCCGAGCACTTTCATTTTTGAGCATTTTTCATGCCCTGTCAGGCTTCTGAATCCGATTTCGGATCAATAAAACATGCTCGCCCCACACAAGTATCTAACCAAAACCAAGGGAAATAACTTGAAGATTGTCCCCCAGTCATGGACCATGAACCTCGCGTAATCCACACTGCTCAATGTCATGAAGATTCCTCACTTCAGTAGGCACCAAGAAGTGAATGCATGTGTCAAGTTGTTGTTGTCCTGCTACCATGCCAGATATTTGTGGTTGAACCAATACATCACAGTGGATCCGATGTTGATCAATTAGATCACAAGGCTAAGCATACAATGCCCTAACCCACAGGATTTTTACCCAGGAAAAGCCATGGATCACGCTCTTGCGTAGAAAATTAAATACACTTACGGAGATGTCGATAAAGGCACGTGAGGCTACAAGGTAGCTTATATCTAGAGTGGCGCAATGCACCTAGCCTGTCAATTGATCATAGTAAAGTTAGTTCGCAAGAACTGACCCACCCAAGTGACTAGATTTGTAGTCGACCTCACAGGAAAGTGAGTGGAGGGCCTACAAATGAACTAGGAGAAGTACCTCGTAAACGAGCTGGAACTGGACTGCAGGGAAGCGTAGGACCAAGGATATGAGTTCCACTTCACCTGGCTTCTCATACTAGTCACTTTCATCACATGGGAGATGCCGGAAGGTGTGACCTTCCCAGACATCGAGTCGTTTGAACCTCTAGCCATGAAGTTCAGTACACTGTGGTACTCGAATGACATGAATAAACAGTGGCATTCAAATGTCGTGTTCCACACATATTACAACTAGTTGAAGACAGCTATCCAGTTTGAGCCTCGTATAACCCCGAACACTCTCCACGGGTTTAGGCCCTTGATGAAATTCAGTGCGGATTGCCATTGCATCTATATCACAACACGCATTGATGAGCATAAACAACAGTTGCAGTCATACTACAATTTGATGGAGGAGGATTTGGAGGAAATCACCAATGAATGGTCAGTGTACCTCATCATCCTAGCAGACCCCATGGAGCTATCTGATATTAACAGTCTAGAAGCAATGCATGATACACCTAGACCGAGAAAGACCAAGAAAAATGAAGAAGCTCAAGATGTAAACAGTACCTCAGAGAAGACTACTTCTATCTCACCTAAGCAAGGAGGTGCTGGAGGAGAGATAGATGGCGTAGAAGTGGAATAGAAGAAAGGTGAGGTTACACTGCCTAGAGATGAGGAGGACCCCTCGAAGAAAATGAAGGTTTCCCCTTTGAAAGCTTCTTCAAGGAAGAAATCAAAAGAAACCAAGACCAAATTTGAGACCACCCTCACCTCAGACGACTTCGAATTCATCGTCACAGCACTGAATGATGCTTCATTGGAGATAGCAGAGAAGCAAGAAACTAATTAGGAGGAGATGTTCAATCGAATCAAGGTTGAACTTCAAGGAGTGTAGTAGGCACTACAATCCAGCCGCGCAGTTTCCACTGTGCCTCTGCCATCAGAAACACTAGAACTAGGTGATGACCCAGCTCAACTCCACCAGATCGCTGATACAGTCGAAGCTCTCCTTCGATGAGCTCGGGAAGAGATAGCATAAGCCACCCAGGATTTAGCGCAAGTATAGAAAGACCTTGAGGAGAAACGCAGTGCTACAGAATGGGAAATTGTTTCTCTACAAGTGAAGTGTGATGAAGAAAAATCACAGTTACAGTAAAGCAAGGAACAATTGCTCGTCAAGAAACCTGAAATTAAAGAAAATGGTCAACAGAGCACTTCGCTCTATGATAGTTGTCAAATTAAAGGCCAAAGAGAGAGTTCCACAGTAGGTGGCACAACTTGAAGAGGTAATCCAGCAGCTCCAATAGCGCATAGAAGACTTGGAGCTCTGCACTGTGCCCGAGACCCCTCAAGATGTAAGAGACCTAAGGGAAGCAACTACTTACAGCATAGTTGACAAATTGAAAGATATTTCCTTGGAGTGCAAGAAGCTGAGTAATCAGAGCACCAAGACATATGAAAACCTCACTGAGAACCCAAAGTTACAGGCACTGGAGTCGCAGCTCCAGGGAGCGAAGCAGCATGCAGACACACTTCAGGTGCAGCTGAAGGCCCTATCGGTCATAGACATAATGAATAGGTCTCATGAGAAATGCATAGCCCAGCAACAGATCCATACAATCCAAAGCAAGGTGATGGAAATAACTCAACGGCTCCAACCAGTACAAGATAAGGCATGCCTGTTGTTTACAGAGGTCGAAATCCAAGGAGCAGAGCTAGAATAGGTCATCATCACAACAGAACAATGCCTAGAAGGGCCAGTGAAAGATGCAGTGATCCAGGAGTTCACCGAACAAGTTGCTACAACAAAGAAGCAAGTCGAAGTACCTCGAGCCAAGCTCAAGGCCTTTGAAGTAGAATCGATCAGACCAAAGTGACTCGGGACAAGTCACAGGTGAGTGTTGGGGGCGTGTTGGCCCTTGACCAAGTTTTGGGAGTTTATTGGTCATGTTGACCTATTTTGGGACTTCAATAGCCCGTCGAAGGAGGAGCGCAAGACAAAGAGGAGATCACGGGATATCGGCCCTCTTTTGGGCCCCTTTTTGGGCTTTGGGGAATATGTAATGGGAATGGGATGTCATCCCATGGGTTTACCCATGTTTAGGCCTATTTTGTATGTATAAATAGAAGGATAGGCAATGTAAGAATTAGTCGAGTAGTATATCTATGTGATGTAGGCTAAGTGCCAAGAGTTGGATCTGTGTGATCAGGGCTTTGTGCATTCTGTGTAAGACTTGTAGAGCTAAGTGCAAGTCCCTGTGTGAGACTATAAAAGGCTTTGTGTTGTAATGCAAGGAAGAAGGATCTAGCGAGCTGCGCAGACCTTTTGTCCTATGCGGAGTAAGGGTTTTGAAGGCTTTGTTATTGTAACCGATTGACTGAAGACAATAAAGAAGAAGATTTGGTGGACGTAGCCACAGGGTGGGGGTGAACCACGTAAACACTGTGTTATGTGCTTTGTGCTTTGTCTTGATGTGTTCACATGTTATTTTCTAAGTGATTTGATATTTTTAGATAGATATGCTTCTGCTTTGTGCTTATGATATGTGAGAATATTAGATCTGATCAAGATAGTCATGTTTAGTGCTTGATATGTTCATTATGATCCATTTATATGCTAAGTTCTTAAATACTGTAGATTAGTGTGAATGTCGTGAAGCTCTATTTTATCAGCGAAGTGAATAGTGATTGCATATCGAGGGACTGATGGTGCTAATAGCTATAATAAGTGTTATAATCACAGATCTATGTCCCAGCTAAGGTTGCAGACACCTGAGTCTTGCAACCACCCCTGCCTCTACCTCGGGTGAGACTTCATCTGCTTCGCAGGTGTTGCCGAAAGGGGTGGTAGTTAGGGCTTTGTTGGTGCATTGTTGTAGCGTTGAACCCTAGGTCTACCCCTGTGCCAACAAGGTTGAATAAACCCATTAAGTTAATAATACCCAAAACAATTGTCTCTAGAGTCAAAGTGAACAAAACCAATGACCAAGGGATAGAGACCAAGTGAGAGAAGGAAGCCAAACATAGGGGTTGGCTTGATAGTGTGTGTAGCATGAGATACTAGTACTACCCAAACATGTTGAGGGAGTAGTTTACATTGTTCAACTTCATTTAAGTTCCTAACGTTGCACTAATACATATGGGGTCAAAATTTGACAAAATATTATGACGATATGAATTAAATTAATCGTACCATTTCAAATTACTACACTTCAATAATTTTTTTTGTGCTCCCCGAAATTTGTCATACTTCTGATGCCTGTACTCACCACGTCACTATCACAATGTCAAGGAGCCATATTTCAACAAAATTTTCACTTCCTGTCACCAAGGTATGGTTGTCGATATAACGATGCACATTTGATATTTCGTCGATATATAGATGAGATTTCAAACATGTTTCTGTCTAGTGACAACAATGAATTTTTTTTCCATACACTGACAAAAAGTCACATGCTCATCGATATATGGAAGCAATAGCATTTTGACTAGTCATATTTGATGTGCTCAAATATCGACAAAAGTTTGAACGTTCTTCGATATCTCGATGATATTTGTGGGTCTTTAAAAAAACCAAATATTCATTTGAGAGTGCTTAACAGTCATTGATCTACTCAAGTTTGACGTGGTCAACTATCGTCAGATGCGTGAATGTCCTTCAATATTCCAACGATGTTTTTGGGTCTTTAAAGAAACCAAATATTCGTTTGAAAGTGCTTAACAGTCATTGAATTACTCAGGTATGATGTGGCTAACTATCATCGGAAGTGCGATGGAAGTTAGAGATTTCGACAATTTAGTTGTAGGTGTGACATCTATAAAAGATTAATCGTTTGTTCATTATTCAACGCATGTAATAGTCTCTTTTATATGACTTGCACCTTGTTTCACATCGAATTCTTGATTTATATAGCCTGGATTTTGGACGTACTCTGAAGGTTAAATTAGAAATTTATAATATCTCTTTGTCTCATTTTAAATACTCATGACATAACCAACCAGCTAATTTTTGTGGGGACAGAAGTTTAATTTCTCTAGGAAATAGGTATGAACATATCTACTTAATTGCTTATATTGGCCTAGTTCTCTTTTATAATTGTTTAATGATTTACTTACTTTCTTATAGTGAAGCTTTGAAGCTTATGTTTTAAAAATGTATATATTTATATGGTTAATTTTGATATCTTGAGTAATTGTTGACTAGTACTCGTATAAACATTTAGTAAAGCAATGACAACAATGGATTAATTAAATCCAGAGGTACAAATGGTGTCAATATTTGAAGACATTTGTACTATAAGAAAACATTGGTGTACTATAAGAATATTTGGTATCTCGGGTACTGCGTGTAGCTCCAAATTTTCTATGCGTTGTTGTAGTTGTTGGATCACTTCTTCAAGTTGTGCCATCTATTGTGGAACTCACTCTTCAGTCTTTACTTCTACGACTGTCATAGAGATAAGTGCTTTGTTGACCATTTCCTTTACTTCGAGTTGCTCCATGAGAAACTGTTCCTTTTCTTTGTGCAGTTGGGATTTTTCTTTGCCGAAATTTTCTTGGAGATAAATATTCTCCCATTCTGCAGTACTGAGCTGCTCTACAAGGACTCCTTGTACTTGTGTCAAATCCTGGGTGGCTTGCACTATCTCTTCTTGCACTCGTCGAAGGCGAGCTTCGACTATATCAACTATTCGGTGGAGTTGAGCTGGCTCATCTCCCAGTTCTAATGTTCCTAATGGTAGAGGCGCAGTGGAGACTGCGCGGCTGGACTATAGTGCTTCTTGTAATCCCTGGAGCTCAATCTTGATTCAATTGTACATCGCTTCCTGCTTAGCTTCTTATTTCTCTGCTATCTCTAGAGAAGCATCATTCAGGGCCGCTATAATAAAATTCAAGTCATATGAGGTGAGAATAGTCTTGATTTTGGCCATAGAAGCTTTCGATTTCTTCCGAGAGGAAGGCTTCAGGGGGGGAAACCTTCCTTTTATTCGAGGGGTCCTCCTCATATCTAGGCGGTGTAACCTCACCTTTCTTCTGTTCAAATTATGTGCCATCTACCTCTCTTCCATCACCTCCTTGCTCTGGTGAGATGGAAGTAGTCTTCACGGATGCATTGTCTAAATCCTGAACCTCTTCAGTTTTCTTCATCCTGCTAGGTCCAGGTGTATCTTGCACAGTTTCTGGACTGTCTATATTGGATATCTCCATAGGGTCTGCTAGAATGAGGAGGTTCATTGACCAATCCTTGGTGATCTCCTCCAATTCCTCCTTCGTTAGCTTGTAGTAGGATTGAATTTGTTGCTTGTGCTCATTAGCGTGTGTTTTGATATAAATGAAATGGCAGTCCGCACTGAATTTCATCAAAGGCCAGAACCTATGTAAAGTATTCTAAGTTATGTGAGGCATAGACTATATGGCTACTTTCAAATGGTTGTAGTATGCATGAAATACAGGATTGGACTGCCATTGTTTATTCATGTCGCTTGAATACCACGGTGTGTTGAAGTTCTCAGCCAATGGTTCAAAGGGCTCGATGTCCGGGAAGGTCGCACCTTCCGGCATATCCCAGGCAATGAAAGTGATCAGGATCAGTAGCCAGCTGAAGTGAAATTTGTTCCCTTGATCTTGGGATTCTCTGCAATCAAGTTCTAATTGGTTCACCAGGTACTTTTCCCAATTCATTTGTAGGCCCTCTGCACACTTCCCTGTGAAGTTGACTACAAAACCAGTGACTTGGGTGGGTCGGTTATTTTGTACTAACTTTTCTATGATCAATTGACAGGCGAGGTGCACTACGCCACTCTAGATAGAAGCTACATTGTATCCTCGCGTTCCCTTCTCGACATCACTGTAGGTGTCCGCGATCCATTTTTTTCTGGGATAGAAATCTTGTGGGTCAGGGCCTTGCATACTTAGCCCTGTGATCATATTTATCAACGTTGGATCCACTGTTATGTGACGGTTTAACCATATATAACCTCCATGGTAACAAGACAACAACAATTTGACACATGCATTCACCTCCTGGTGTCATCCGAAGTGTGGAATATTCATAACGTTCAGCAGGGTAGACTGCACGAGGTTATGGGTCCATGACTGAGGGACGATCTTCAAATTATTTCCCTTTTTTTTGATCAGGTACTTATGTGGGGTGAGCATGTTTTAGACCTTCCTGTCACTGAGGTTCAAGTCGCTAAACTTCAATGTTGCAATCTTTTCTTGGTCTACGTGAACTGCGCGTATCCCTTTCGGGAGGTACATAGTGATCAAGGCATACTCAAAGTCTCTAGGCACACTATCTTGATTTATTGCATCACTCATAGGTGGTAGATAGGTGGGTAATATGCTCAAAATCAACTTATCATTCACGAGATCATCCATGTTCTTAGTTCACTTCTCATCTGATGGCTGGGATGGTTTGGCTCGAGCAGTTGATGGAGAGGCTGACAGTTCTCTCGTGGATGATGCTTGTACACCTGTGGATAATCCTCTCTCTGACATGACTCTTTCAGTGATCAGGTCATGGAGTACTTTTATCACTGATTCTTCAACTGCGTTGAGTTCCTCATACATATGCGCTCAAAATTAATTAGATAGGGGTTAAATTAGCTTAGACACTGCAGTAAGATAGAGAGAAAGAGCACAACAATCACTATATAAACTCGGCTTAGTTTGTGGGCTCAAATTCTCAAT
This sequence comes from Picea mariana, assembly GCA_032191745.1. NCBI lineage: Eukaryota > Viridiplantae > Streptophyta > Pinopsida > Pinales > Pinaceae > Picea > Picea mariana. The sequence goes on from JASDQU010370930.1 coordinate 9,469, forward strand.
TAGCAAAAGTGTTCTCGGTGCATGATGCAATGGGATAAATAGGTAACTCGACAACGATTCGCTTGAAATGGGTATGAAGCCTCCATTAATCCTGTTATGTCCATTATGGCATGGTCCAACGGTATGATGACGAACCATAATTTCCTTTTTGCCCATTCAAAGCGTCGATCCCAACAACAGAACCATTTGTTGGCACAGCGGCAGACCCAGGGTTCAATGCTACAACAACACACCAACAAAACCCTAACTACCATCCCTTTAGGCAACACCTGTGAAGCAGATGAAGTCTCACCCGAGGTAGAGGCAGGAGTGGTTGCGAGACTCAGGTGTCTGCAACCTTAGCTGGGACACAGATCTATGATTATGATACTTAATAGAACACTTAGCACCGTTGGATCCTCAATATGCAATCAATATCTACTTCACTAATAAAACAGAGCTTCGTAGCATTCACACTAATCTAATGTAATTAATCACTTAGAAAAAACAGATGGATCAAATCTAGCAGAAGCAAGCACTAAGCACATTCATAGAAGTCAAATCTAACATTCATAGCACAAAGCATAAGTAGATCTATCTATCTATATCAAAGCACTTAGCAAGAGAAGTTATAAACACATCAAGACAAGCACAAAGAAGAAAAAAACAGTGTTTATGTGGTTCACCCCCACCCTAGGGCTACATCCACCAACTCTTCTTCTTTATTGTCTTCAGTCAATAAGTTACATGCACAGAGCATCTGAACCCTTCTTCGCATAGGAAAAAATATCTGTGCAGCTTGCTAGATCCTTCTTCCTTGCGTTTACAGCACAAAGCCTTCCACTGTCCATTACAACCACTTGCACTTAGCTCTGTAAGTCTCTTACAGTCATGCACAAGGCACTTACAGACTCTACTTGCACTTAGCATACATTCACATCACATAGATGCACCACCACTTCTATCTTAGCCTAAGCATTTATTTATATATTACAAAATAGGCTTAAACATGGGTAAACCCATGGGACAACATCCCAATCCCATTACATAATCCCAAAAACCCAAAAAGGACCCAAAAAGGGGCCAATATCCTGTGATCTCTACTTCGTCTTGTGCTCCTCCTTCGACAGGTTGTTGAAGTCCAAAATTGGTCAACATGACGAAGAATCTCCCAAACCTTGGTCAAGGGCCAACACCGGCTCAAGGGAATGGAACGATCCAAGACCGAGAGGTCATGCAGAACCTACTGAGGTAGGGGTGTTGCGTCACTCCCCAATTCTCTGGCTACAACTAGAAGGAGGCTACAACCCCCTATGTTCTCTGGCTACAATCGAAAGGTGGATACAACCACCTTTCTTTGCCCCATCCAACCGCCCTGACATATAATTAGAATGATAGAACCACTGTAACACTATCACTATGAGATATATTGTTGTAAACATGTACCAATCAACCTGAACCATGCATCAACTTGTACCTCAACCTGTAACCAACCTATACCATAAAAAAGTGCATCAACCATGCACCAACCTTTACCATGAACAAGTGCATCAACCATGCACCAAACCTGTCACAACAACCTGTCCAAACAACCTAACACAACAACATGTCTCATCAATCTTACCAACCAAATCAGATATACATACCAAGATCAATCACCAAGACAACTCTCAAATATGTGCATCAACCAAGCATAACACAACAACTCATAATCATCACCAAGATCAATGTGTGCTTCTAATAATATACCAATACAAGTATGCTACATCATCCATAAACCATGTGTCAACAATACTACTAACAAGTGCCTCAGACCATGTACAAAGCATGTACCAATCATGTATCAACTACTCATCAACTATGACTCATCAAGATGTATCAACATCATCAACTATACACCTCATGTATGTGCCAACTCATCAACTAATTGTCTCAACCATGTACCCAACATGTGCCTCAACCAAAGACCTCATCAATTTCATCATCCAAATATGATTTGTAAATCTGTAATAGACCTGGTGTATATGATCACATACCTACAAACCTTCCTTAACTTTAACAACAAGAAACTAGCATTTTCATCAAACTTTTCTTTAGTCTCACATGACTAGTTTTGGATTAGTCAACAACCCTAACTTGAAATAATCATAGCTATGTGCCTATAATGAATATATATCTGAAAAATAGTACACAATATTCTTCAATGTGTTTTATGCAATTCCTCCAGGTGTCACTTCTTGAAACCTCTCAGAAAAGGAGTTATAGCAAAAATGACATACCTTGTTGAATTTTGGTTTATTCTAGAGAGCGAACTTGTAGAGTGTTCCCCGCACGGAATAATTGTTGTATGGATCTGAAAATTTTACACATAATAATACAGACTTTACTCTAACCAACACATTTGTTCTTACGTAATTTGGATCTGTTATGAATAAGTTATGATCTTATTACCCGAAACACTTGTTTTAAACTAGTTTCAGGACTAGCCACAAACCCTATTTTCCACGGAGTGTACCTCCAAAACTACAACGACCCACAAGCTGAAATTTGTACCACTTCTACTTGGATATGTTTTCTCAATGTCTTATCAATTTCACAGTCTGAATCATTCTAGAAAAAAAAATTATTGTGAAAATGGTGAGATGACCTGTAAATAACATATCTTAGAAAACATCATCCAAAGAATTTATCCTCCCTTGAATTTCGGCCTTCTTTACTTCACCTTCTCTTTGAAATTAGGCTTATATATCATTTGGTTACCCCATTCACCTATAGATATTCTATATTCTCAAGTGTGATTTAAAATGAGAGAGCCTTGCATCTTATTTATACTTTCATGTAGCTTCCTCAAGGGGTTACCTTTTAACCATTTTAACCCACATTCCTTATTTTAGGGTTAACCAACTTCTAACTACTTGTCCAATTAGTAATTCATCCATTAAATTTATTATTTAGATAATTTATTTTGTATCCACTTTGACTTATAGTACACTCATCACTTTACTTTACCTCAAGGGGTTACCTTCTAACCATCTTAAACCACTTTATTATTTTAGGGCTAACCCACTTCTAACCACTTGTCAACTTAGTAATTTATCCATTAACTTTATTATTTAAATAATTTATTTTGTATTCAAATTGAATTATAGTACACTCATAACTTCAATTTATTATTTACCTTCTAAAATATCTTAAACCACTTTGACTACTTTGACCTTTTGGGGCTTCTAGATGACTCATGAGGGTTCTCCAACTTCACATGGCCATAACTCTCTAACCGTGAGGAGTTATGTGGCATTCCACATACCACTGGAAATGGCATGAAATGTATTATCCATATATAATATTATTACCTAAAAATATATAAAAACTCATACCATTATCCATCAAAAAAACTTGGGTCCATTACCCAAACCTGGGTTCTCCAACTTCTCATGGCCATAACTCTTTGACCGTGAGGAGTTATGTGATTTTCCACATAACACCATAAATAGAATGGCATGTACTATCCATATATAATAGTATTACCTTAAAATATATTAAAATTCATACCATTATACATGAAATAACCTTTGGTCCATTACCCAAACCTTTGTGCTACCGGAAGTCTCTACTGGAATTTTTCCAAGGGTTGACATCAATCACTAAGGGTTGAAATCAATCTACAATATCACTCTCCAATGGTTGAAATCAATGACAAACAACAATCCATACCAATTTCCCATCAACCTAAGCCAACTGTATGACAATCGCCCCCTTTGGAATTGATGGCAACACTTAGTCATGATAACATTCATGCTTATACTCCTCATCAATGTTTCTATATCTTCCCCTTTGACATCAATGGAAAAGGGTATCTCCCTTTGGGATGCTCCCCCTGACTGAACTCTCCTTGGGGATTCTCCCCCTGTCTACATGCCTTTGATTTTTCTTTGTCTTTATAATCCTGATTACTCTCTCTCCCTTCGTATGAATAATATCTCCCTCTTTGAAAAAGGTTATCACTCTGAAGTCATATCTCTCATTATTCTCTTATGATAATCGCTCCCCTTGGAAACATTCCTCTATGATCTATCTCTCCAATCATTTACCTTTGCATATGATAAATCTCTCCCCCTTTGTCATCAATGGAAAAGGTAGCTTTCCATCTGGAGTTTCTCCCCCTAAAAAAAATCTTCCTGAAACTGATCTCCCAACCTGAATTGTCCTATTTATGGTGCTTCCTCGTGTACATCTAAGACATATCAGATAAGCATTCAAAATCATTCATTTTGGAGTAGAAATTACTCCTAGTCTCTGGTGAAGATACTCAAATGCATCCCGTGGAAGCGGTTTTGTAAAGATGTTTTCCACTTGTTCTTTTGTTCCCACATATTCAACTCTGATGTTCTTCTCTACAACTTGTTCCCTTAGAAAGTGATACTTGATTGGAATGTGCTTCGTCTTGGAGTTCATCACCGGGTTCTTTGAGATACTGATGGCGCTTCTATAATCAAAATATATTGGAATGGGATCATCATACTCAACCTGTATATCTGTCAGAGTTTGTTTCATCCATAGAACCTGTGTTCAACATGTTGTTGTTGCAATATACTCTACCTCGGATGTAGATAAAGATATTGATGATTGTTTCTTTCTTAGACATGATACTAAACACTCACCCAAGTAGAATGTTCTTCCACTGGTGCTTCATCAGTCATCAATGCAACCTACCCAATCTACATCTGTATAGGCAATAAGTGATAGATCATTTCCTTTTGGATACCATAATCCAAAATCTTATGTTCCTTTGAGATATCTGAAAATCCTCTTCACTACTAATACATGTGATTCCTTTGGTGCTTCTTGAAATCGTTCCACCTGTCCAACTGCCTGAATTATATTTGGTCTAGATGTTGTCACATATAGAAGGTTACCAATCATTGACATGTATTTCCTCTGATCTGTAGACTTTGAATCATCATCTTTTCTGAACTTGCAACTAGTTTGCATGGGAGTGATAACTGGTTTGTAATCGTCCATTCCAAACCTCTTTAGCATTTCTTTGATATACTTGGTTTGAGAAATAAAAATGCCTTGATTGCTTTGACGTATATGAATACCCAGAAAGAAGGATAGTTCTCCAAGTAATGACATTTCAAATTCATTATGCATGTCCTTTGCAAATTTCTGGCTTAACCTATCATCAGTACTTCCAAAAATAATATCATCAACATAAACTTCAATTAATAAAATACTATCTTGAGTTACCTTGATGTAGAGGTTGTTGTCTATGCTTCCTTTCCATAGTTCGTAGGGAGTTTTGTCATTGTTGTTTCTGAGCATTACTTTGTTTTGAATGTGAACTATTGTATGCACTGCATGTGTCCAAAAAATATCTATCAATTTGGAATACATTAGCATTGTTCGAGCCATTTCCTATGTAATTATCATCCATTATGATAAGGTTCCTTTGTCTCTGAACCACTCTTTGAACCAATCTATGAATCCATGCTCTCCTCCATATTGTCCAAGAATCTACTTGCACAATTGTCCATAATGTTGACCCATTTATCACTATACTATCACGAAGTCTTGATTAATCCATCAAATTGTACTTCTACTAACTGACTGCTCTGGATCTTTCTTGTCAAAATATGCAAGCTGCTCAAAGGATGGTTCTTTGGTCTGTCACAGCTATCGCATAGAATCCCCCTGTCTAATATTCATATTACCTGGGAGTCTCTATGATGAATGGCTTAGAACAATTCCTTCTCTGATGTGTATTCATCATCATCTTCATTGGTAGATTCATCATCATTTTCATTGGTAGATTCATCATCTCTCTGAGCTCTGACTTCTTTCTTTCTGTATGTGGATTCTTCTTTCACTACAATGCCTGAAAGTACAATCTCTTGAACTTGTTCCTTATTTACCCGTCCTTCTTTTCTTTCAGTTATTTTCCAAACCTTTCTATATCTGACATATTTCTTTTTCTCTATAGAATTTTCTTCATCTCGTTTTATTGTCAATCTTGTGGTCTTTTGGACCTGGTCTTTGTTCACCTGTTCTTCGTGTTTTCTTATCCATACTTCCTTAAATCTGACATCCGTGTTCTCTTTCATGTAAGTATTGACCATGCTTATACAATCAATAGCTATGTGTCCATAGTTATGACATTTGTAACAGTCAATGTTGCATGGGGCCACATATGCACTTCTTGCTTGAAAATTAATTTTATAATCCCTGCAATCTGCAACCTTATGTCCAAAATTAGTACAATAAAAACAATGACCATAAAAGAAATTTGCATACCTAGGAGTGAATGATCTTCTTTGTGGTGTAGTCCTTCTGAATTTTTCCTTGGATGATCATGATCATGATTGAAGATTCTTTTTGGCTTGAACATGAATGGTCTTCTTGAAGACATATCTTCAATAGTTTTCTTAGATTTTGGTTGATTGTGATTCCTTCCTTTGAGTACTTATGCATAACTCTTTCTATTTTCTTCATTCATATTTTATAGCAACCTTGAGTGCTTCTCTTCATTCTCTATAACTGATGTGGATGTTTCTATCTCTTCAACATTCTTTTTGAGCTTGACGAATTTGACTCTTAGTGTGACAACTTCTTCTTCAAGATTCTCAACCTCTTCTTCTTTCTTCATTATCTGAGACTTCATGACCTCTTATGTTCTCTTTGCTTCTTCAAGTTTGATTTTCAATGTAATTATTTCTTCTTCGATTCTTCTCTCTTCTTGACCAAACTCTTCCTCAAGTTGGTTTAAGTCATTGGTTCTTTCCTTGAGATGATTCATCGGTATCTTTTCTCTCTTTTCTACTTCTTCCTTTTGTGTTGTTATGTTGGCTTCTAAACATTGCTTTTGATATTCTAGATTTTCTTCAATTCTTCTGGCCTTTTCTAGCTGAGTTCTTAAAATCTTGATGACCTGCTGAGCTTTTTCGGAACCTTGAACACTTTCCTTTTGCTTCATCAATTCTTTCTTGGATGACTTGTTTTCTTCTCTTTCTTTCTTTAGATATTCAATTGCACTAATCAATTGTTCTATGTAATCAGCTTATGCTTCTTCATACTCTTCCTCTTCTAAATCTGTCTGACATGATGAGCATCTTTCTTCTTGTTATGTACCTGCATCTTCTTTGGTATTTTTTTATTTTTTGATGGGTGAAGAATATACATTATGTAACTTATGCCAAAGTTCTTTGGCCAATGAACATTTACCAACATTTTCTCTTATCAGATTAGGTAATCCTTCCCAGATGAAATCCATTGTTAGTTTGTTATTCTTCTTCAATTCCTTCTTGGCTACAGTCTTTACCCTTTTTGAACTATCATATCCTGTAACAACTTATAGCCAATATAATTTCCTTGTGCCTGTAAAAATGCATTCGCCCTTATGATCCACATCTCATACTTTAAACCATTCTGACCATTAAACATTGGTACTTCATTCTCAAAATAATCCATGATCTCCTTCTAGTGGTTAAACTGTTTCCTGAAGGAACCACACTGATACCAATTGTTGGATTACTGAGAGGGCGGGTGAATCAGTAATAGAGAAATGCAATCCTTTTTAACCACAATATGAAAGTGTTATATCAATGTATCATTATCATCCAATAGTTGCAGAGTAAATAAACAATGAACAAATGAGCAATCATACACATACATAGTACACCAGTGTTTTTACGTGGAAACCCAAAGCACGAGAAAACCATGGAATGTTTTTTCTTATATGACTTTAATAATTACATTCATTGGAAGCACAAACTTCCTTTGTTTTCTAGCTACAATTGGAAGGAGGCTCCAACCCCCTAGTTTCTCAGGCTACAACCTGAGGGAAGCTCCAACTCCCCAATTCTCTGGCTACAACCATAAGGAGGCTACAACCCCTTATGTTCTTCGGCTACAACCACATGTACTTTCCCCATCCAACCACCCTGAGGTATAAGTAGAATGATGGAACCATTGTCACACTATCACTATGAGATATATTGATGTAAACCTGTACCAATCAACCTGCATCAAACAACCTGAACCATGCATCAACCATGCATAAACTTGTACCTCAACCTGTAATCAACATGTACCATAAAAAAGTGCATCAACCATGCACCAACCTGTACCATGAACAAGTGGATCAACCATGCACCAAACCTGTACAAATAACCTGTCACAACAACCTGTCCAAACAAACTATCACAACAACATGTCTCATCAATATTATCAACCAAATAAGATATACTCACCAAGATCAATCACCAAGACAACTCTCAAATATGTGCATCAACCAAGCATAACACAACAACTCATAATAATCACCAAGATCAATATGTGTTTCTAATAATATACCAATACAAGTATGCTACATCATCCATAAACCATGTGTCAACAATACTACTAACAAGTGCCTCGAACCATGTACAAAGTGTGTACCAATCATGTATCAAATACTCATCAAATATGACTCATCAATATGTACCAACATCATCAACTATACACCTCATGTATGTGCAAACTCATCAACTACCTGTCTCAACCATTTACCCAACATGTACCTCAACCAAAATCCCTCATCAATTTCATCATCCAAATCTGATTTGTAACTCTGTAATAGACCTAGTGTATATGATCACATACCTCCAAAACTTCCTTAACTTCAAAAACAAGATAATAGCATTTTCATCAAACTTGTCTTTAGTCTCACATGACTAGTTTTGGATTAGTCAACAACCCTAACTTGAAATAATCATAACTATGTACCTATAATGAATAAAGATATGAAAATAGTACACAATATTCTTCAGTGTGTTTATGCAATTCCTCTAGGTTTCACTACTTGGAACCTCTCAGAAAATGAGTTATAGAAAAAATGGCATACCTTGTTGAATTATGGTATATTCTGGAGAGCGAACTAGTAGAGCATGCCCTGCACGGAATAATTGTTGTATGGATCTGAAAATTTTACACAGAATACTATAGACTATACTCTAACCAACACATTCTTTCTTACATAATTTGGATCTGTTATGAAGAAGTTATGACATTTTTACCCGAAAAACATGTTTTAGACTAGTTTCAGGACTAGCCACAAACCCTATTTTCCATGGAGTGTACCTCCAAAACTGCAACGCCCCACAAGATAAAATTTGTACCAAATCTACTTGGATATGTTTTATCAATTCCCTATCAATTTCACGGTCTGAATCATTCTAGAAAAAAAATGATTGTGAAAATGGTGAGATGACCTATAAATAACATACCTTAGAAAGCATCATCAAAATAATTTATCCTCCCTTGAATTTCGGCCTTCTTTACTTCACCTTCTCTCTAAAATTAGGCTTAGATATCCTTTGGTTACCTCAGGAACCTGTATATATTTAATATGCTCAAGTGTGATTTAAAATGATAGAGCATTTCCTCTTATTTATACTTTCATGTAGCTTCCTCAAGGGGTTACATTTTAACCATCTTAACCCACTTTCCTTATTTTAGGGTTAACCAACTTCTAACTGCTTGTCCAATTAGTAATTAATCCATT
>JASDQU010370930.1:22090-37743 GCA_032191745.1 Picea mariana
GGATGACGTTCTAGTAATACTATTGTTGTATGTGGATGACCCGTTTCTAACAAGTGTGGAAAAGATCATCTCAGAGTGTAAGAGAAAACTGGAAGCTAATTTTGAGATGAAATATCTTAGGATGATGCATTTTTTTTTTGGTCTTGAGGTATGGCAGAAATAGGATGAGATCTTTCTGAATCAAGGGAAGTATGAATTGGAAATCCTAAAGAGGTTCGGGATGTTGGATTGCAAGGAAATGGCTACACCTATGGTATCAAATATGAATTTGTTGCAGGATATGACTTCGGAGACTATGGATGTTACTTTATACAGGAATATGGTGGGTTCATTGATGTACTTGATGAAAATAAGAATGGATATATGTTTTATTGTGAACACCCTGAGTCAGTATATGGATCATCCCAGGCAGGTTCATTTGGTCGCACCAAAACATGTGATAAGGTTCCTTAAGGGTATATTGGATTATGGTCTCAAGTATGTGACAGACCATGAGTTCGGGTTATATGGATATTCGGATTCAAATTGGGCCGACATTAGTCATGATAGGAAGAGTAATTCATCATATTGCTTCATCCTAGGCTCCAGTATGGTTTTTTCGAGTAGAAGGAAGCAGTCATGTGTAGCACTCAGTATGGCTGAGGCTAAATATGTGGCAGCATATGCAGCATGTAGAGAAGCAGTGTGGATTCGGAAGTTCTTTTCTAGGTTATTTGATCTCAAACTAGAGGTGACCTACATTTGGTGTGACAACCAGAGTTGCATGAAGTTGTCAGAGAATTTGGTGTTCCATGACAAGTTGAAGCATATTAAGATAAAATATCACTATATCAGGGATAAGGTGCAGAGGGGAAGCAATGAGGCTCCAGTATGTGACTACAGAGGAGCGAGTTGTAGACATGTTCACCAAGCCACTATCGATGATGAAGTTCGAGCACTTTAAGGACAAGCTTGGTGTGGTCCCTCTTCAGAGGCAGTGACAAGGTACAGATGCATTGCGGGGTAGTGGATTTCCTCAGGACATGTTGTAGTTATTTGAGAACTACCCATAGGACTTGTATGCATTGGTTGCGAATTCACATGGGTGCACATGATGAGGTACAGATGCATTGCAGGGTATTGGATGTCATGGTGACATGTTGAAGATATTTGAGAGATACCCACAGGCCTTGGATGCATTGGTTGTGAAGTCATGTTTTACTATGGATATCCAATGATGTATAGATTCATATGTTCAGCATTCAATGGTCACGAGCTCGTGTGGAAACAAAGAATGTCTTCCTAGTTAAGGAGTGTTGATATTTTGATGTAGCTATGGAAGATATTATTTTTTATTTGTATTGGTCAAACCTCGAGAAGGTTATTGTAATCTTGTTGTAAAAAATTGTTATTGTTATCCTTCTTTTAAAATTCAAAACGGACCCTCTTAGGGTTGTGTCTTTTCGGGAGTCAAATTATGTGTATAAATAGATGTTGATTTCTTCTCATTTGTATACATATACAACTCACCTTCTCTTGTTTATTTGGATCATATCAAAGGAGATCTAGCGCAGGAGGTCTTGGTTTCTTGGTCTTTGGTATCTTGGTCTTCATCTATTTGTGGAGAGCTATAACATGACATTGTATTGGTTGAAGTAATCTATACTAAAGAATTGGTTGTTGGGTTTTCTCCCCCACGAGGGTTTCCCAGGATATATCTTGTGTTCTTTGATTGTTTATCTTTCAGTAATCCTATTACATGCATTTTTTAATAATGTTAAAGAAGATAAATGTAACTTCTAAAATTATAACACCAAGTTCATTCTCTCCTATGTTCCTTCTATATGCCCATTGGATTATGTACCCTCATTACCCATGCTGACATACATCCCTCTAACCTCATATTCATGGATGTAGGTTCTTTTTGCATCATCAATGATTTTGGTCTCTGTGTTTATCTAGTTTTTATCTATTTGTTGTTAACTCTGCAAAAATGTGTAGTACATGGGATTTGTTAGACTAAATAATTTATCAAATCTATAAATACTATGCACAATTTTGTTCCATGAGTGTATAAGAATCCTTTCTTCTAATTCCTTGGTAATTTAACTACCCAATTCAAATTTATAGGTGAATTTTTGGACTTCTCTATCCAAGACCTTTCAAATGACTACTTCATTCTTCCTTGCTCAATTCTATTTTTTTAGCAGAAAGTTATCACCATTTGACCAATACCCATTTATTCATTTTTTTCACCCTTCAACTAGGTGCAACTTTTAATTGTGCCCATGCATATTTTCACCTTATCCTTTGTATTTTTTATAAGATATAAACCGGGTTCCTTCATGACCATATTCTAGACATTCGGGCCAATTTTCACCCTCATCGGAGCTCCAAGCTACTAGATATATCCTATTGAAGTTTTATGTCAATTATTTTTTTAGTCATGGATACTATAGGTGCCTTTTATGTCCTCTTGTGCATTTTTAGGTGCCCAGATTACTGTTTTGACTCCATTGATATCTTCTATGGCTCAATAAATCTCGATTATTGTTTTGACTCCATTGATATCTTCTATGGCTCAATAAATCTCCATACACTATTCTTGTGCCCCAATCTAATTATGGAGCAGGAAGTTATGACCCTTAGAAGTTAATTGAGTCTCAAATTTACCTTGCATTGTTTGGCCTGTAACTTCCTCATACTAGCTCTGTTTGACAAACGATTCACACAATTAGAAATATCTCTATGAGATTTATTATTTTAGATGCAAAAAATCTATGTCCTTCCAAGATATACAGTTATGTACGAAAATTCATTTTTGAAAAATGTTGTTTATGCCTCCAAAAATGGCCTATAAGTTGAACACTTGAAAAAATACCCATTTTCTGAGCAAAATTCAATATTTTTTGTAATTTATAGATAACTTGTGCGGACTAGGATGTTGACATGGAATCCTGAGTCCACCTGGCACCTTGGGGTGGCACCATGTCATCCCTTGGCCACTATGGCTTGCCTCTTCTATCTCTTACCTCCCTCTTCCTTCTCCTTTATCTTTATGTGTGAACATAAATTTATTTCTTGACCCCCATAAGCCTTGGTTGCTCACGTGGCACCTTATCATTGGGTTGAAAGGATGGGCAGGCGTCATCCCACACCCATTCACTTCAATGTGTAAGTTTCACATTGGTTTAATCCAAGGACAGAGGTTTGGGGCACAATCAATGGTTGTGATTGTGATCGATGGCCCACATTGCATCGCGGCCCGCCAACCTTACCAATCGTTAACAGAGGGGGGGTATCGCATTGGAAACCGATGGTTTCCAACCTGCTGATGTGGTGACCCCACATTCATTGCAACTCCCCTTGGTGGTTTCCAAAACCCCCAGGTAACCCAGCCCCACAATTGGGTTCCCCAGTCTGGGCTCATGGTTCTGTCAAGTAGGAAGGAGCTTTCCATCATGGTGTTAACTCGCTTTCCACATATGCCTCTTGTTGCTAGGATGTACCTTCCACCATGGCTCTACCACCATGGAAATACATGTCACCACTATGCCATGTCAGCTGAAACATGGCCCCCATCTCACGCTAACATCAACATACGAAAAAATTCCAAATTTTTTCCAATTTTGCGAGAATTCCCAATCTTTCTAGAATGCTAAAAAATGCCCAATTTTGAAATTTCTTTCAGGCCATCATTGAAGCTCTAAAATTAATCTTTGTATGAACAATTTTGGGCCCTATAACAATCATTGTTATCCCATCACTTGTAATTTAACTCTTGCACATCGAATTCCTCATGAATTTCACAGGAAAAATTGGGGATTTTCCCAACTTCACCCATTTTCACCATGGCGCTCTGAAAATTCCAATTTTTTGTCAATTTCATCCCAATAACTTCCAAATAAACCTATACAATAAGAAATTATATGTGTATGCAGCTCGTTGATTATGGGCATAATTTCTCTTTAATTACCCATGAAATTTCCCCAATTTTGCTATAGTAATTTAATCAAACAAGTTGCATACATACTCCAAAAATTAATTTTCTGCAATTTTTGTCTTCAACACTCCACTAACTCAGCCCATGCAAGCTCAATGTCGAAATTGAAGCTTTGATACCACATTGTAGAATCCCTAGCCTTGATTTGGACTATGCCACACCAAAATTTCAACTCTTATACCAATGTAATTCACTAAAATGCTCTACAAATGCACAAAATCATGAAGAATAACATAAAATATATACATGCAACATATACAAGAAAAACCCATAATAGAAATAGATAATTAAGCACACAATTATTAAAACAAACACATAAAAGACACTTGTATTTTATAAAATATCACCAACTATGTGAAGACCTCAGACTTTCCTCCCAACCTTAGACTTTGTTGCTCATAACTCTCAACAGTATGTCACCCTCGATCTTGGGCTAAAAATCCACCACGAAAAAGGAATCCTAAGCCCAGCTAAGTTCTGTCAACAACCAAAATACTCAAACTAATGTGCCAACTCTAGGAGATAGCCTACAGTCTCTTAGTTCTCACATGTATGTCCCACCCCAAGAAGTGTTCCCATTCTCTTCTCAACAGTCCTTCATCTGCCCCACTTCCCTTCTAGAGCATTAGCAACAAGTCATACAGGAAGCCTCAGAGCCATGTTGCTACATCTTGGCACCTTGGGAAAACAATTCATAGTTGTTCTCTCACTTGGAGAGAATTCTCACGAGCATGGAAACCCACTTCTTCAATAACACATGAGCCGCACAACCCACCTCTTCCACTAAGAATACCTAGATTGTTGGTTGAAACAACTCCAAATATTTCCAGTGAAAGTATGGATGACAGATGTAGAGTGGTACAGAGGGTGGAGGAGAATAATGAGTTGATGATGATAGACTGATGGAAAATGAACTAAATTCCCATTTATATGTATGCATGTTCCCAAATTTAAACTTGTCATGTTGGGAACTGCCTTGGGCCCACTTTTCTCCACTTGGGTGACACATTCCTCATCCTTAGGAACTTTAGGAACTTAGGATAAATGAATATCCCATACTTTATACTTTATATTTTGAGGAATATTAATGTAATATTCCTTTGGGATTAAGCCCCCTTAGCTTAGCCCATCATCATAGACTCTTATCCCCCCTTTTCCTTTCTAGTGGGGTTTATCCCCCCATACTCTTTTGTCTAGCTGGTCTACAGAAGTGATGTATTTTCATTAATATCAGAGTGTGATTACAATTTACAAAGATAGTCTCATTAGCCTTTAGCATCCAGGATCTCCATCCTAATAACCACATAGGCTCTCTGGCCTCAAAACATATATACAAAGGTTCTCTAGCCTCAAAATAGCATGGCTCACCAACCTCCATGTACATTTACAATTGGGGTTCAGCCTATGGGTATTACACATTACGTGTGGAATACTCATAAAAATTAAAATTTACTGCTAATTGGTTTCATGTATCTTAACAACTATGAATTAACACCAAATTTCACTATTATCTGGTATCATTTATTTGATGTATCTATAGCATGCTAAAAACAACATGAATGCAACTAGTAAACTCAAATACAACAGCATATAAATCAATCTTATACACAAATTTCATGCACAATAATTTAAATCATAAATACAACACATAAACCAGATAAAGCACTTATCTTTTAATTCAGTTGTGCAACCAGCTACTTGGGATGGACATTCCACCCAACCATATACTTTTTGTTCCAAATATCAATAGCAATTCACCCTCGAGTTGGACCTAGAAATCCACAAAAAAGGGTGGTCTCTCACTATCCACTCACAAATCAGAAATTTCGCAACCCACTGGTATTCTCCTACAACTATCTCAATTTTCCACCATCTCTCTTCCTCTTGACCTTACCAACCCAAGGAATGTACCCCTTCATTGATCCCAATCCATCATGTGTCCCATTCATTTATCATGGTATCTCTGGCACAGGTAACCAAGAATATCTATGTTGGGAACTCAAGGGAACTCACTACTAGGAAAAATACCAGCAAACACTTGTTGTTACAGTGCAATTCACATAGGATTTCACTCTTTGGGTTTGAAATCCTAGCTCTTCATTCCTCAGCTCCAAATACACTCCAAAAATTCTCCAACATGCTCCATAATTCTCCCTCCATGGTTTCTCCATCACCCAGCTCTTCTTTTCTACTCTTTGCTTGTTATTCATGCAAAACAATGACTATCCAAAAATAGTTGTCACAACCCATATGAATTTCCTCCCTTTGGATTTCTTGTTTGACTCACACACTTCCATTGATTGTACTCAACCCCCATGTTCCCAATAAATATGGGATGTGACTTCTCACACCCACACTCTTACATGCATTCAATGATTGGATTTGGCGACACTAAATCGAAAATAGAATCCAATACATAGGCATAATAAAATTCAGGAATGTGGGTTGAATTAATAGACATGGGTGATTCCCCTTGAACCCCCTCTCTTAGACATTCTCCTAGACCTTCCCCTCTTTTTTGGATTAATTCATCCCCCATCTTTGTCCATGTCCCCTTAGCAATTGGCATCACATTTTATTATTAAAACTTGGAAATATAATTTGCATATACATTGCTTGGCCATGACCACACATTATATCTACATTAATAATTAATTAAAATGGGGATTATAGCAGGGACGTTATATTCCCCCTCCCCTATAATTGTTCATCGTCCTCAGTGCACACTATGTTGATATACATGTATATACAAATTTACATCACAATGATTTAAGAAAAAAAATCATGCAATTTCATAACTCTAACAGCAGTTCCAACTACAATATCTTGTTCCTCTGAACCTGCTAACCCATGAAATGTATCATTCATTTATCAGGGCTAACCCAAGGATTGTACCATTTGTTTATCAAGGATAACCCAAGAAATGTTTCATTCTTTCATCAGGGCCTCTAGCACAAGTTGGATAGGAATCTGAGATGTGGTTCCAAAACTCTAGCTACTCAAAATGGAGTCTTGCATTTTTATATTATGGTTTCTTCAATTTTTTCAAAAATTTGCAGGTATTCTTCCCGCATGTTTTCTCTATGCTACCATGTAAATCTTCAGTATCGTAGTAGGTCCATTGAAACTTTACTATCCCTATGGTTTTTTTCCTGATCACTTTGACTTTCCGGTCCAGGATGCGTACTAGTTCCACCCAGAAATCCCCTCCGTGCTCCACTTAGATCACAGTCCAATCAATTATGTGATTATGGTCAGGCACATATTTATTTAATAATGAAACATGAAATAAATTATGCACTCTCATGGATACATGCAATTCTAACATGTATGCAAATAGCTCTATATTTTCTAAGATTTCAAAAGGTCCACAATAACTTGCTTCCAACTTTGGGAAACTTCTTAATCTTAGCAAACTCCTCTCTAGATTCACTTTTAAAAACACATGTTCTCCCACTTTAAAATATAGAAAAACTTTGTTCTTGTCTACATAAATTTCCTTCATATACTGGGTATCCTTTAAATTCTACTTGATTCTTACCATCTTCTCTTCCTTTTCCTTCAGTAAATCTAGCCTAATAATTGCTCTATTTGTTGGAATATCCCAACTTACTAGTGTGTTACACGTATTGTCATACAATGCTTCAAATGGGCTCATTTTTAATGAGGCTTGGTACCCATTATTGTAATCAAATTCAACTAAATTAATATAATCTCCCCACTTTGATGGTTTGTCCATCACATTTATCATGAGCATGTCCTCAATTACTTTGTTATTCCTCTTTGTTTTCCCATATAACTTTGGGTGATACATTGTACTGAGATTTAAATTTGTCCCAAAAACTTGGAACAAACCTTTCCAAAAATTGGATGTAAACTTTGGATCTATGTCTGAAACAATTTCCTTTGGCACTCCATGTAGCCTAGAAACTTCTTTCATATAGATATTTGCATATTTTTTTCCTTATGTGTTGCCTTCACAGGAATAAAATGTGTCGCCTTAGTCAATTTATCCACCACCACCATGATGGAATCATGTTTCTTCATTTTTCTAGGAAGATTTGTAATAAACTCCACTATAACAAATTTCCACTTCCATTCTGGAATGGGCAATGGCTATAACAGCCCTGGTGGATGTCTATCTTATGTCTTCACTTTCTGGCATTCTAGACATATGGCTATATAATTATCCACTTCTTTCTTCATTCTGGGCCAAAAATATTGGTTTCTTGCAGCTGCAATTGTCTTCTGATATCATGGGTTCCCCACATATGGCACATTGTGCATTTCTCTTAGCACTATATTTTTCGGCTCACTAGAATTTGACACATGTACTTTTCCTTTGTACATGAGAATTTCATCTTATTTCATTTCATAATAATTAAATTTCTGCAGAAAATTACCTTGTTGTAATGTTTCTTTTATTTTCAAATATTGTTAATCCGAATTTGTTTCTATAATAATTTTATCTTTCAGATTAGTCATGTACAAGTTGATGGTTGTAATATGCATTTCATGAGCTCTCTTGTTGAGTGCATCAACCACTTGATTCTCTTTTCCTTTGATGTTCTTAATTTCAAAGTCATACTCACTAAGAAATTCAAGCCATCTAGTTTTCTTGGCATTTAAT
Organism: Picea mariana; assembly: GCA_032191745.1. NCBI lineage: Eukaryota > Viridiplantae > Streptophyta > Pinopsida > Pinales > Pinaceae > Picea > Picea mariana. Next base: position 30,703 of record JASDQU010370930.1, read on the forward strand.
TTTGATTGTCCAAATAAATGCTTAAGGCCACAATGGTCTATCCCTATCTCGAATTTCTTCCCCGTGAGGTGATGTCTCCACGTTTTCAATGCATGTGCAATTGATACTAATTCCAAGTTGTGTGTAGAATAATTCCTCTCATGCTCTTTTAATTTTCTGGACTCATAGCATACCACATGATCTTTTTGCGTGAGTACCCCATAGATCCCTTCCTTGCATGCATAAGTGCACACCACAAAATCCTCATCTGGATATGCAATATTCAAGAAAGGTACACTTTTTATGTATGTATTTCAGCTACAGAAAGTTCTCTTCACACTTGGGAGTATATTCAAACCTCACTCCCTTCTTTTACAAAGAAGTGATTGGGCGTGAAATATTTCAGAATCCTTTTATGAATCTTTGGTAATAACCAGCAAGAGCCATGAATGATCTAACCTATGTAGTATTATTTGGCATTGGCCATCCTCTAATGGCCTCTATCATCTCAGGATAAACTACTATCCTGTCTGTTGATATAATATGTCCCAAGTAGTGAATCATTTTTTGATAAAAGATGCACTTACTTAGATTGAAATACAATTTGTGCTCTCTCAATACTTGCAATAGCATTCTTAAATGTTGTTCATTCCCTTCTTGTGTCCTCGAATAGACTATTATATCATCCAGGAAAACAATCACAAACTTGTCCAGGCATTCCCTGAACACTCCATTCATCAGGCATATGAAAATTGTCGGTGCATTTGATATCCCAAATGGAACTACCGTGAATTCATAATTCCCATATCTTGTCTTTAATGTTGTCTTGTTGATATCTTCTTCCTTTATCCTCACTTTATGATAGCTTGATCTCAAGTCAATCTTGGAAAATATTCTTGCACCTTTCAATTGATCAAATAAGTCATCAATCCTTGGCAAAGGATATTTGTTATTTATGGTGACATTATTTAGCTACTTGAAATCAATACACAGCCTCAAGATTCCATCTTTATTCTTCACAAAAAGAACTGGGGCACCCCTAGGTGACACACTTGAGTGTATATACCCCTTCCTTAACAATTCTTCAAGTTGCATCCGCAAATCCTTAAATTCTAGCGTGCCCATTTTGTATGTTGTCTTGGACACGGGGGAAGCTCCTGGCACAAAATCAATTGAGAAATCAAAGTCTCTCTTTGGTGGCAGTCCTAGTATTTCCCCAAAGACATATTCAAAATCCCTCAAACTGGATGGTGTTCAATGCTTACCAATTTATCTATGTCCGCCTCTTCCATATGGGCTACAAAAATTTGACATCCCTTCCTAAAACTCTTTTTCAACTGCATAGCTGAAATTTATCTGATAGTTATAGCTCTGGGAATGCCTTGAACCTTGCCTTTTGTCCCTTCTTCATCAAGACAAGTTATTTTCTTGTTTTAATAGTCTATGACAACATGGTGTTTTTCCAACCAATCCATACCAATTAAACAATTATATGAACTCAATGGTATGGTGTTCACATCTACCTTTGTGTTGAGTACATTCATGTCTATTGGATAATCTTTAACTAGCTCCTTGATCTTTCTCTTAGCCCTTGTGGCTAATTTAACTAACCAATATTTCTATACTTACTCCTTTGCAAGTGAAATATTTCAAAAAATTTAGAGTTTATGTAACTATGGCTAGCTACAAAATCAATTAAAATTTCTATGGGATGGTTATCAATCTTACCTTGCACTTCAATCATGGGGGATTGATACTCTACTTACTTGTTGTCCAAGGCTGCATAAATCCTTGGCATACTTCCTCCCATATCTTCAATTGTTTCAGCCTCTTAAATATTCTGAACAATCCTCATTATTTCTCTTTTGTGATGGAAATCCCTATATAAGTGATTTCCCTCACATCCCCAACATTGTACAGGTCATTGCCTTGGCCTTTTCCCAAATGAGTATGTTTCCTTGTCCTCATTTTGGGTTGGTTGTCCTTCCTGATTTTTTGGGGAGTTGTTCTTATAAAATGGTGGCTTAAAATATTTTTTCTTTTGATTCCTCTTTCATTTCATCTTTTCATTCCAAGTATTTTGGAAGACTGGCCTCCCTGTGCTCTTCTTAGAAAGATGCTTTTCTCTCCTTATGGCTTCCTCCAAAGTCCTAGGGTTATCATATTGTATCTTGTCATTGTAGAAGGAGGGTAACTGTTGGATAGTTGGTTGTAATTGATGTTGGTGTATAGTTTGTTTTCATTGATGTCAACAAAAGCGGTTGTCATTGATGTCAACAAATGTGATGGATGCATTTGAAGAAGTCTACAAGAAGCCCCAGAGGTGTGTTCATGAATCCTGAAGTTTTTTGAGGAATAAGGATATGAAGGAAAGTTTAAATGTAGGTAACACACTCATAGATGGATAGTCCTCATCATTTCATTTCCAATGGTAGGTGGAATGTCACGTAGTTCCTCACAGTTGAGGAGTTATGAGGTCATGAATTTGGAAGCCTCGAAGAATGGTTAAGAAGCCTCTAAATGGTTGCAACAAGAAGTTACAAGTCATTAATTAAAGGGTAAAATGGTTATAACAACAAAGTATAGGTAAAACCTAAAGTTAAGGAAATAAGTCACTTTGAAAAGGTATAAATACACTTCAAGAAGCCTCTCATTCTTACACACACAAGTTTATTGAATGTCATCTAAGTGAACAAGTGATCTATTGGAAAATATGTTACAACGAGTTTGAGGAAGCGAAGGAAGTGAGAAGGTAAAAGTTTCGGAATTATAGAGGAGAGAAATGGTTTTTTTTCAAACCCTAATTTGGCTAACCCCCACAAGTCAGGCTATTGGTGTCCCGCAATTTGTACAGCCCTCGTCGCGCAAGGCCCTGCTAGTTAAATGATCTTAGTCCAGTGGGGCTAAGGTAAATTTGGGAGGATGCTTGTACCAGGTTGTTGATGCCCAAGAAGGTATGGTATGAGATGTGATGCAACCAGGTTCTACAAAATATAAAGGTATGTTATACTATGTGTTTTAAGGCTTGCATCTTGGAAGGTTTGGCACATGCTTGAGCCATTTCTTTGTGAGTTTTGGTATATTCCTTGAGGCACATCTTGAATACTTGGCATATGGTTTGTTGTATGGTATATTCTTGAGGAATATCATGAGTGATATGGCACATGTTTGATGGTATCCCTTGGTCAATGGTTTATGAATGTTGGCACATGCTTTGAGGTACATCTTGGCTACATGGTTGAGTAATGTTATGGTACCTTTGTATCTGGTTTGGTATATTTCATGGTTGTTATAGGCACATATTTGTGATGTTAGTACATGGTTGAGGTATACACTTAGTATATGGTGGCATATGTATGAAGCACATCATTTGGTACATAGTTAATGTTTGGTACATGGTACATAGTTTAGGTATACGATTGAGGTATATGGTTGATCATTGATGTTATGGTACCTACACTTGGCATATCTTATGGTACATGATTGGTGATATTGAGACACATCTTGGTGATGTTATGATGAATAGTTGATGCATGATATCGTACATGGTTGATGTACATGGTATGATACAAGTTCTAATACATGGTTGATGTGCATGGTATGGTACAGGCTCTTGTACATGGATGATGTATATGGTGTGGTATAGTTTTGGGTACATGGTTGATATACATTGTATGGTATAGGTTCTGGTACATGGTCGATGTACATGGTATGGTACAGGTTTGGGTACATGGTTGATGTATATGGTTGATGCATGATAAAGTACAGGTTGATGTGACAGAGTGATAGTGATTGGTTGATGTTATAGAGTGACAGTGACAGGTTGACGTGACAGTGACAGTGACAGAGACATGTTGAGTATCAGTGATAGTAACAGGTTGAGTATCAATGATAGTGATAGGTTGATTATCACTGATAGTGGAAAGTTGATTATCAGTGACATTTTTGGTGATAGGTTGAGTCTCCATTTATATTTCAGAGAGGAAGGAAGGGGCAAGGAAAGGGGGTTGTAGCCTCATTCCAGTTGGTGCTAGAGAACTCATGGAGATGGAGCTTCCTTCAGGTTGGATCCTATAAATTAAGGGGTCATATCCTCCTTCTGGTTGGAGATGAAGAACACAGGTAGTTGGATATTCCTTCAGGTTGGGGCCTATAAAATAGGTGGTTGGAGCCTCCTTCCAGTTGTATCTAGAGAATTCAGGTAGTTGTAGTTTCGTTCATGTTGGATCCTATAAATATGGGATTGGATCCTCCTTCCAGTTGGTGTTGGAGAATTGAGAAGTTTGTGCTTCCTATGTGTTGGTGCAATTATTTACATAATATATTACCAAACATAAATTATCAACCGGGATTCGTAATCAGTAGAGTTGATGCACTATATGTGACAATAACAGATAGGTTCCTATGTATGTTTAGTATAGCTTAGATAAGAAAACCAACAATAACAAAACACTCTATTTTCAAAGATAACACTCTTCACACAATTCAGAAATTAGAAAGCAAAACTTGCAATCATGCACTCAAAAGATTTTGCACAAATAATACCTTGCCCATTTACAAACTCATGAAGTGGAAAGATGGACTTTGAATTAGTTATGTGTAGCTTCTACTCTTAACAACAACTAGCAATCAAATCTAGGCACACTTCAGCAATACAACTCCAAACTTAGAAGGGAAAAATGAAAACAAAACTTCTCAAGCAAACAGTGAATCAAAATGTTCTTTCTTAGGTGACAAATCTGTTCATTAGAGGCTCATGAAATGAAAAGATGAACTTAAGATCTATCTCCTGGAGCAACTAAACTAACAAGTGGGATGCTCCATTAAAGCTCATGTATGGTGAAATATGGAGATCCAGTTGTTCATGCATTACCACACTTTGCAACAAATTCGAATAGTGAAATCAAACAAAATATCATGAAATCAAAATAACAAATACATGAAATGAAAATCTACACTAACAATTTACAATAAGCTTACTAACCTAGATCGGTGGCCCTTGCCGATGCCAACATGGAATCTTTGAGATCACCATATGTTAACTTCTAAGAGAGACAAAATCACTGAATTCAATCTTGCATTAATCTCCAACAAGTAGGTTTACAAAAAGAGTCTTTTCATGAATCCATTCTACATCATAACAATTCTCCTTTAAGAACCATTCTTACATCATGATAATTCATCTCTACGTAGACCTATGAGGTCTTATTTATACATAAAATCCATGGATGAATGGATGAAACCGAATCCCAAAACTAAGAAAACAATTTTTACAATTTTAAGATAAATCCCAAAAATCTGTGTTTTTTAACAATTTGGGCGGATTCGAGTTAATCCCCCACTCATATATCTCAATAAAATTCTAATTTTAAAAAATGTCCCACCATATACTCAATTTGTTATATTCTAGACAAAACCCATGTTTTATAATTTCTAGATCTTATACCATATGCATGGAAATCGAGGCGCAAGTTGGCAGTTTGAGTTTTTTTATAATTTTGGCAGAATCATTCCCCCTGAGCTAGAGTTCAACACGTGCGATCTCATTGAATTCTGACTCACACTTCCTCATGAAAAAATTGTTCTGGACAAAACCCATGTGCCTGATTTTCCTCTAGAATCTTTCCAAAATTTTGAATTATTTCTAGTACCGGATTAGAATAGATTGGGTACTGGATCATGCTGCTTAAGAGTCAAAGTGATTAGTATCATACATAATCAAGAATTTAATCGAATTAACTCAATAAAACTAAACAAACCATGCTTTAATCATAAGTTACCTCTTATACATGTGAACAAGGTCATCGAGTGTATTATGGAGGAAACAGTCAATTAGATACACATGGAATAGGTAAAATAGGCTCATATAGAAGGTAATATAGGGCATTAGAAGTGTCAAAATGGAGAGTCAACATTCCCACATGCTTAAATCATTGCATGTCCTCATGCAACAATGATCTTCAAAATTTCACAATTGATGATACTCCTCACTCGATCAAGCATTCCCTGAAGTTAAGTCTTATCCAATCTGTTTTCAATCAAAGTTAGGAGAAAGGGATGGATGTGACTCTAATACGATTATAGGATAGTGGCCAAGAGTTTTCATAATGACTTTGACTAATAGGCCCCCCTTGCTAGATTACCTTTCAAACAAAAGTGATATAAGAATAATTTAGATATCATTTGAAGAGAGGAACACATAAAAGAATACATCCCAAGATGATTAACTCGTTTCAAATCCAAGTTTTTAGAGATGAAGCTCTTCTTGTTTAGGTAAGGTGAATTACACATATTGAGGGTCCCACTTCTCGTGCAAACCTATTTTTTTAAAGATAGAACTCTAAAGTGGATACTTGAAGGTTCTTAAGAACATCATCTGAGAGATATAAAGGTCATCTCCTAGCCTTTATTTGATAGTGATTGCTTCAGAATGATACCCAAGGGTTTATGTTCAGTTTTAAGTGTGCCACTTTATGTTTTTCAACTCCCTTTACCTGGCATATCCCTGCTTCCAGCAGGCATGTTCAGTACCCCAATGGGTTTACCTTAGTACCATACAAGCATGGCCCCGCTACCAGCAGGCTTGTTCAGTACCCCGACAGATTTACCTTAGTACCATACAAGCATGGCCCCACTGCCAGTAGGCCTATTTAGTACCCCGACAGGTTTACTTGTACTTCCTAGTACTTCCTTTTTATTATATTACTCAAAAGATTTAGAATAATGTATATTGTTCATTGACAGTTTTAGAGTATAAGGAAGACAGGTGGTACGAGAGTGTTTTAGATTTATTAGGCACATAATTAATTATTTGCAATTATCCCAAGGGTGACATCATCCACATTCAACTTAAATCTCAGCTATTTAATATATAATGGAACATCTTGGATAATGACTAAGAGGTCCCTCTAGTTAATCCTATTAGGGTTCTCATGAAAGTTCATTGCGGTTTTGCAAGGGCGGTCCACCACATGAGGTTTTCATCAATACCTCTCAAGAGAAACTTGTAAAGATAAACTTGGATAAGAACTTGTTGAATCAACTAGGTTAGTACTATACATA
>JASDQU010370930.1:46973-62470 GCA_032191745.1 Picea mariana
CTTGCATTAATCTCCAACAAGTAGGTTTACAAAAAGAGTCTTTTCATGAATCCATTCTACATCATAACAATTCTCCTTTAAGAACCATTCTTACATCATGATAATTCCTCTCTACTCAGACCTATGAGGTCTTATTTATACATAAAATCCATGGAGGAATGGATGAAACTGAATCTCCAAACTAAGAAAACAATTTTTACAATTTTAGGATAAATCCCAAAAATCTATGTTTTTTAACAATTTGGGCAGATTCGAGTTAGTCCCCCACCCATATCTCCCAAACAAATTCTAATTTTGAAAAACGGCTTGTTATATACTCAATTTGTTATATTCTGGACAAAACCCATGTTTTATAATTTCTAGATCTAATACCATATGCACGAAAATCAAGGTGCAAGTTGGCAATTTGAGTTTTTTTGATAATTTTTGCAGAATCATTCCCTCTAAGATAGAGGTCCACATGTGTGATCTGGGTGAATTCTAACTCAGGTATCCTCATGAAAAAATCGTTCTGGACAAAACCCATGTGCCCGATTTTCCTCTAGAAGATTTCCAAATTTTTGAATTATTTCTAGTATCGGATTAGAATAGACTGGGTACCGGATCATGCTGCTTAAGAGTCAAAGTGATTAGTATCATACATAATCAATAATTTAATTGAATTAACTCAATAAAATTAAACAAATAATGTTTTAATCATAAGTTACCTCTTATGCACGTGAACAAGGTCATCGAGTGTATTATGGAGGAAACAGTCAATTAGATACACATGGAATAGGTAAAATAGGCTCAAATGGAAGGTAATATAGGGCATTAGAAGTGTCAAAATGGAGACTCAACACTATGAATGTATTCTTGGTATATATAAGAAATCATTTTGTAGTTTTCTCCCATTTGGGTTTCCACGTAAATTATGGTGTATTGTGTATCTTTGGTTGTTTATTATGCACTAATGAATGAAATTGTTTATGATACAATGATATATGAATGCATAAGTGATAAACTATTGAATATTGTTGATAAAGTTGAAGTTTATATGTATTGTGATTAAAAGTGGTAAAAAGTGCTCATATTGATTCACCCCCCCTCTCAGTATTCCAATAATTGGTATCATAGCAAGTCCTTCAAGAAAATAGTTTAACCACTAGAAGGAAGATCATGGAGTATGATAAGATCAGAGTACCACAATTTGATGGTCAGAATGGTTTGAGCTATGAGATTGGAGAAACAATATGAAAGTATTTTTAGGAGAACTAGGATATGATGTTTGGTACTCAGTTGTTACAGGATACATTGGTTCAAAGAAAATGAATACTGCATCCAAGAAGGAATTGAAGAGAAAGAAAAAAATAGTAATGGATTTCGTCTTGGAAGGATTATCGGATCTGGTAAAAGACAAAGTGGGACAATGTTCATCATCCAAAGAACTTTGGGATAAGATACATAATCTATACTTTAAATAATCACATTCTATCACAAATCTAGACCATGCTAATCGGAATAAAGAAAATGATGAAGTTGAACGAGAAGAAAGATGATGATCATGTCAGACAGATTTAGAAGAAGAAGGAGACTATGAAGCAGGAATAATGTACTTTGAAACTGCATTAATCAGTGCTTTAAGTGAGCTAAATAAAGAAAGAAGGAAGAACAAGTCACTCAAGGAAGAATTGATCGAGCTAAAGAAAGGGTCTCAAAACACCAACTCTGAAGAAGTCCAGTAAATGATTACAAACCTAAAATCCCAATTAGAAGAAGTTAGAAGGATTCAAGAAGCATGCAAAAGTCAGTTGGAATAAAATTAGTTTTTGGAAGACGAAATAGTAGCACAAGGAAAGGAAATAGAGAAGAGAGAAAATATTTTGACTAGCCATCTCAATGAAAGATATTAGGACTTAAATAATCTTGAAGCAGATTTCAGTCAACAAGAAAGAAGACTTGAAGAAGGAATTGTCTCCTTGAATACCCAACTTGAAGAAGCAAAGAGAAAGGAAGAAGCCATAAAGATCTAGATGATGAAGAAATATGAAGATTGTGAGATCCTTTAAGAATAATTTTTCACATTAAAAGTTAAAGTTTTCAATATCAACAAGAAAATTGAACAAAGAGAAAGGTCCACATAATCAGTAAATAAAGTTGAAGGGAAGTGTTACAGGTTTCTAGAAAGGAAAAATGAAGAGAAGGACAAGAGTTATGCACAAGTTATTATAGGCCCTATTAAGAAGGAAGAATGTGAGCCCTCAAAGAAGAACATTATAGAAATGAAGAAAACTCAAGAAGAAGATTACAAAAGAGACGGATATCAAAGAAGACCCTCCACTGTCAGGTATCAAAGAAGCTTCAATCATTGTGAAGGAAACAACAGAAGAGAATATCGTGATAAGCAAAGGCATGAATTTAGAAGGACGACATCAAAAAGAACATAATTCACCCTCAGGTATCAAAGTTTCTTTTATGGTCATTGTTTTATTTGTAATAACTTTGGAAATAAAGTTGTAGATTGCAGAGCTTATGGAAGAAATGTGTGTGTGACTCCATACAATACTGAATGTTACAAATTCCATAACTATGGACACATATCTCGTGATTGTAGAAGCATTATGGATACTTCTATGAAAGAGAACATTGATATCATATATAAGAATATTTCGAAAAGAAAAAAAGAACAGGTAAAGGAAGAACAGATGAATGAAGAACACCCAAAATTCATACTCTCAGTATTTGTAGTACGAGATCAAGACAAATCTACAGGAAAAAAGGAAGATGTCAGAATTCAATAAGATGATGAAGAGGAAGATGTCAGAATTTAGATGATAGAAGAAGAATATTACTCTGCTTTAAGGAGAACTCCTCCACCTTTATAAGCCATCTATATTGGAGACTCCCAGTAAATATGAATATTGAAGAGGGGGAGTCTAAGCAGCAGCTCTACAAATCCAAGAACTATCTTTCGAGCAGTCTAAAGAGTTTGCATATTTTGGAAAGGTAGTTTCATAATGGTTTGATGATAGAAGTGCAGAATGTCTTGTGACAATTTGATTGGTTGAGGAGCAGATTTTGGAACACATTCCCATGCAGGTATTAGCTGATAGTTATGAATTATATCATTGGCACACTTCTCAATCAGAGGTTCATGATTGTATAGAGGATTCCATGTATGTATTTAGGTAGAGATATATTCAGTACAAATTATTCCAAACATGTAAAGTTTGATTTACATATTGAGAAGCAAGAACATGCAATGATCAGTTATAGCAAAGTCGGATAAGTCTTCAGAAGAGTAAAGTGACTGATGAGTTAGCATCATGTGCAGTTGTGTAGAAGAGTCATGGATAGTTTTATGACATATGGATAGAGATGAATTTATGATACACTTGGAAGGTACATAAGACATGAGTCAGAGTATATGCATAACAGTGGATTAAAGAATATTGACAAGTGGAATGATCCATATGGATGTTGGTGGCCTCCCACCTATTCCAACTGGCTCATTTTGGCAGTTTTCTAGTTTGACAATTTTTTCCTAGTTTTCGGGTCCTTGGCTTTCGGGGACGTTTTGAGGCCCTAAATAGCTTTTTTAGGTCACTCCATAGTCAACCTTTAGACAAATTCACATCTGGTGGAAACATGTGTATTCCTCGAATAATCCTTTCCAATGGGCTATCGTGCGCTTAAAATGGAGATCGTATGCAAAATTTACAACCACAGGAAGTTGATGTACTAACTTACCCAAACAGAGCCTACATGACTTTTGGCACTTCATCTCCTAGGGTTAGGTTTTTGGTGTCTAGGGTTTTTGACATTCCTATTTATTTTAAAAAGGCCTTCAGAGCCTCATTGTAGTCATCTTCTTGCGAATGAGCATAGTTGTCACATCTCTTCTCAGAGATAAGCTGCTACCATTCTAGCAAGCTTGTTTTCCTCTGCATTTTATAGTTTCAGCTTATTTCCTTATTGAATAGAAACCATTTTTACTGTATATCTGTTATTCTGTGTTAAGCATATTTTGATAATAATATGTATTCATTTCGTTCTGCTCATAAAATATGAATCATGGAATCAGTTAGTCATTGGAAGGAAAGAAGTGAAAGGCATAGCAAGACAAGGGAAGAGAAACAGTCAGCAGAAACAATATCGACAAAGGAAAGTATGGTCATTGATGTCAACCTGACAAGCCATCGAGACTTGAAGTCAAGTAAACTTGAATGTTTTTTATATATGTCAATGAATTAAAAGAGGAAGCACCAATGGACAAATAGCACTAGAAGAGAGGAAATGAATTATATATTGGAAGCCCCACATTGATCCACATGGCATCTTTCAAAGAAGTCAAGAGGAGAGAAATTGTCAGAGAAATAGATTAGGAAAGAAAGATCATAAGCATGAAGATAGGGGGAGACATACCGATAGGGGGAGTTACTCTTTTACCCATGATGTCAAAGGGGGATAAAGATAAATATTAGAAGCATGAAGATAGGGGGAGATACCCTTTTACATTGATGTCAAAGGGGGATAGAAACATGAGGAGAGAAAGATCAGGAGCATTGGTCATAGGTGGAGTAAGAGTGTTGAAGTATGAGTGTTTCCATCAATTCCAAAGGGGGAGATTGTTGGATAGTTGGTTTTCATTGATGTCAACATATGTGATGGGTGCATTTTAAGAAGTCTACAAGAAGCCCCAGAGGTGTGATCATGAAGCCTGAAGTTGTTTGAGGAATAAAAATATGAAGGACTATGTAAATGTAGGTAACACACTCATAGATGGATATTCCTTGTCATGTCATTTCCAATGGTAGGTGGAACGTCACGTAGTTCCTCACGGTTGAGGATTTATGAGGTCATGAAGTTGGAAGCCCCGAAAAATGGTTAAGAAGCCCCTAAATGGTTGCAAAAAGAAGTTACAAGTCACTAATTAAAGGGTAAAATGGTTATAACAAGAAATTATAGGTTGACCCTAAATTTAATGAAAGAAGTCACTTTGAAAAGGTATAAATACACTTCAAGAAGCCTCTCATTATTACACACACAAGTTTATTGACATCAACATAAAGTTTATTGACTATTTGTTTACGGCGAGTCTGAGGTAGCGAAGGAAGTGTGAAGAAGAAAGTTTCAAGATTGAAGAGGAGAGCGAGGGTTTTCTGTGAAACCATAATATGGCTTACCCTTGCGGGTCAAGCTACTAGTGTCCTGCGAGGCACCCTCACGGGTTGCATGGCCCTTGTCCCACGAGGCCTCTCTAGTTGACTGATCTTAGTCCCGCGAGGCTAAGGAAAGTTTGGGAGGATGCTTGTATCAAGTTGTTTATGCCCAGTAAGGTATGGTCTTAGATGTGATGCAGCCAGATTCTATAGAATATAAAGGTATGTTATTCTATGTGTTTTTAGGATTGCATCTTGGAAGGTTTGGCACATACTTGAGGCATGTCTTTGTGAGTTTTGGTATATGTCTTGAGGCACATCTTGGATACTTGGAATATGGTTTGTTGTATGGTATATTCTTGAGGAATATCATGAGTGATACGGCACATGTTTGATGGTATATCTTGGTACATGGTTTATGAATGTTGGCATGTGCTTGAGGCACATAGATTGAGGTACATATTGGCTACATGGTTGAGTGATGTTATATTACCTTTGTATTTGGTTTGGTATATGCCATGGTTGTTATAGGCACATATTTGTGATTTGGTACATGGTTTAGGTATACACTTAGTATGTGGTGGGATATGTATGAGGCACATCATTTGGTACATAGTTGATGCTTGGTACATGGTACATGGTTTTGGTATATGATTGAGGTATATAGTTGATCATTGATGTTATGGTACCTACACTTGGCATATCTTATGGTACATGATTGGTGATATTGAGACACATCTTGGTGATGTTATGATGCATGGTTGATAATGATATGGTACAAGTTTGGTACATGTTTGATGCATGATATGGTACATGGTTGATGTACAAGGTATGGTACAAGTTCTTGTACATGGTTTATGTACATGGTATGGTATAGGTTTTGGTACATGGTTGATCTACATGATATGGTATAGGTTTTGGTATATGGTTGATGTACATGGTATGGTACAGGTTCTGGTACAGGGTTGATGTACATGGTTGATGCATGATCAGGTACAAGTGGATGTGACAGAGTGATAGTTATTGGTTAATGTGACAGAGTGACAATGATAGGTTGATGTGACAATGACAATGACAGGTTGATGTGATAGTGACAGTGACAGGTTGAGTATCAATGATAGTGACAGGTTGATTATCAGTGACATTGATAGGTTGATTATCATTTATGATTTCAGTGACAGTTTGAGTCTCCATTTATATTTCAAGGAGGAATGAAGGGGAAATGAAAGGGGGTTGTAACCTTCTTCTGGTTGGTGTCAGATAACTGAGGGAGTTGGAGCTTCCTTTGGGTTGGAGCCTGTAAATCAGGGGGTCATATCCTCATTATAGTTGGAGCCATAGAACATATGGAGTTGGAGCGTCCTTAAGGTTGGATCCTGTAAACTAGGGGGTTGGAGCCTCCTTCCAATTGTAGCTAGAGAATTCAGGGAGTTGTAGCTTCCTTCAAGTTGGAGCCTGTAAATAGGGGGTTGGAGCCTCCTTCCAGTTGGTGTTGGAGAATTGGAAAGTTGGTTCTTCCTATGAATGTATTATTGATATATATATAAGAAATCATTATGTGCTTTTCTCCCATTTGGGTTTCCACGTAAAGTCTAGTGTATTGTATATATGTGGTTGTTTATTTTGTAGTGATGAATGATATTGTTTATGATGCAATGATATATTGAATGCATAAGTGATAAAATATTCAATACTACTGATAAATTTGAATTTTATATATATTGTGATTGAAAGTGGTAAAAGTGCTCATATTGATTCACCCCCCCTCTCAGTATTCCAACATAACCCACTTATAAACCTTTGGATTTTGAATTTTTCATCCTTTATGAGGTCAACATAATTTAACAATTCAAAGAAACTTTTCTCATATTCATACATCATCATGCTTCCCAACTTTATTTCAAAGAACTATTTCATCTTCCTTTCATAGTAATTCTTGAACAAATATTTCTCTTTGAAATATCCTTTGAACTACCTCCATGAGATCCTCTTCTCATGAAGGTTCTTTGCTTGATTAATCTGATCCCACCACATGGTTTCCTTTCATTGCAAGTGGTAGGTTGCAATTATAGCTTCTACCATTGAGGGGTAATCATGCAGTTGGGAATATTTCTTCATTTCTAATAGCCAAGCCTTGTCCACTTCTCCTTTCTTGTGCTCACCATTAAAATTTGGTGGTTTAATTTTCCTGATTTCACCTTGCAATATGTTTACCTCAGAACTTCTTCTCTGCCTCCTAATAGGATACACACTTTGGTTTCTCCCTATACTCAAACTTGCATGAGTCTTGTTATCATAGGATTTGTACTTGTACAAATCCCCACCACAAGTCCTCAAATCTTGTGTAACTACAAAAGATCCTACCAATGTAACCTTAGTAATAAATTTCCATGTTTTAGTGATGGAAGAGGTACACCAGAAGGGAGGCTTCCCTGGTGACCTCAAGGGATCAAAGTATTAAGTATAGTATCCAATCCTACTACCCCCTCTCTTGATCACCAAGTAAAAGGTCTAGGTCAAGGAAGATAAGAGGTATAAGGTTGATTGAGTACCTTCCTGAAACAAGAAAACTTTATAGCATGTATATGATTATTTCCAAGTTCAAACAAGGAATAAATGTCTCCTAAATACACTAGACATGAAAATTTGTTATGGTTGTTATAAATTTGAAGAAATTAATAGTGGTACAACAACAGTAAATAAATTTTAACAGCAGCAACAAATATTGATGAGAAATACAACAATTTACAAGGAAAACTTAGCACAAATCCACTAGAACAATACTCAATTGTTATATGCAATTTCAAAATGATTTAGGACACCAACCAATGAGTGTATGCAGCAAATAAAAGAGTTATTAGGTGGTTGTAGCAAACTTTTGAAATAGCAGCAAGTTTACTAACAAATTAGTAAGTGTTAGTGTTAGCAATGTTAGTAGAGAGATTAAGAGAGTTGAAAGAAAGTGTTTGATCAATTTCACCATAAGAGAGCTATGTAACCAGTGTCTTAGGGCTATGGAGACTTTATAACAACAAATGAAACAACACTTGAAGATTAAACTAGTAGAAACCAAGAGGTATGTTTTAAACTCTAAGGTGTTATCACATTAGGGCCTTAGGGTTTAAACCTTAAAGAGAAGGATTGCTAGAGTGAAATAACATTTGGGCTCTAACAACCTTTTATCCCTTATTGATACTTCAAATAGGTTAAAATCAAATGTCTAGGGATAAAATCATAAAGTGATAGCACTTTATGGCTTTAGGAGTCTAACCCTAGCAAGGATTCCTTCACAAATTTTGGACAAAATAACCTAGTGAGAGGAGGAAGCAATTATGCTCCTCTCTTAGGGTTTCACCAAGCAAGATGTTTAGCATGACTAGAAAAAATCACCATGAAACATAATAGCATAAATATGAATTGCAGAAATTTAATTACTATAGCCAAAATATCATGAGATAAAAATCCTAATTGCATAAATTCCTCTCCAAAATCAACAAAGGCACTCCACAATTGATCCTCCAAGCATAGTGCATGAGAAAAAAAGAGCTAGTATCCCAAATAGGGAAAAAAAAATTAGAAGTATTCTCTCTCAAAGGAGAGTTATTATGATCAAAAATGAAATGTGAGGGTGGAAGTTTTATATGAGGCCACCCTAAACTGATTTGTCCACATAAATTTGTTAACTACAAATTAGAAGAGGGTTGACCCCTTCATTTTCCTATACAATATGCCAAAATAAAAATTACATAAAACAGATTCCTTAATAGGGTGACATCATGCCCTAGAAAGGTGACATCATGCCCTAGAAGGGTGATGTAGGGCTGAAAATGTGATGTTAAGCCTCAAGGAGTGGAATGTTGGGCCTCCAAAGGCCATGTGTCATGATCCAATGTAAAAAGGTACCATGCAAGGTGTCTTCTCAAGTCAAACCACTTCTGGAATGACACCATCCATCAAACTCTAACCTCCAAGGTGATTTCAAGGGCTAGATAGTGGCATCATAGGTCTCCAAAGGCCACGTCCTAGTGAAAGAGGGGTGAAATATCATCCTCCATTGATGTCATAATGCCTCCAAAGGAAACATCCTCCATCCTTCGTGCACAATGGTTTTGGGTGCCCTTCCCAACTTGTTGGATTTCTACCCATGTATGCGGAATATGAACAGCTGGCCCAAAAAAAATCTCAAACATCCATCATCCAAGGTCCCAAGCATGTCAGATCCACTATCTGAGGGTGTTGAATCATTGGATGACTCGCTTCTCTCTATCACACATGCCAAATACTGCAATAAGGAACAACATCCTGGGCACAACCCAAGATGTCCCTCAAAGAGCCCTGTCAAGGACATTCAAAACAAAGAAGAATATAATACAAAGTAAACCACTATCCATAATACATGTTAGTCCTTAAATCATGCAAAGTAAGTCGATGCCTAAGATGCAAGCCATGTAAATAGTTCACCCTAGCATCCCCTTCAAGTATCACCCAATCCCAAGACCTTGTGAGGGTTACCAAGTTTAAGTATGGGAGGGCCTTCATCTAGCCCTATTAGGTGTGCCACCTAGACAATAAATAAATAACCCATGTAGAGAGATAGGTCCTAAGAGTGACAAGGGAAAGTAAAAACCCATCAAGAGTAAGTGTGAAGACATTATGGTTTAAGGATTCCTTAATGGTTTATGGTGTCCATCTCTATGAGAGATTTTGTTGAGGGCATGCTTGCTCTTGAGTTGCCCAATATTTGTGTGCCACCTTTTTCCAAACCCCTTTATTAGCCATCTTTCTAATCCCTTCTTTCATTTATAATTTGTAAATTTGAGGGTCCCCTTTAGAGGTTTTCCAAGATTTAGCATTACCTTTTTTGGACAGGGGTGAGCACTAAATGAGTAGAGCTTGATTTGGACCATATTTTGGTGTTCCTTATTTGATATGCTCACTTTATTTTTATGATCATTTTCTTATTATTTAATAGCAGTTGTAATCTATCGTTGGTTCGTCAACCCCTTTCTCATGAGAGTATGGGTCATAGCCTAAGTTTAGGATATATGAAAGGATTTATGATGGAAAATATTAATTATGGTCGAGAGAGAAATGTTACCCTTGGGAGGGCCCCCCAGTATTACCCCTTTTCCCTAGGCGATGAAAACACGGGACCAAGGAACAGAAGTTGACCACCAAGGTGAAACCAGGCAACCAAGACAATTTCTCAAGCAAGTGATCCACTATCCAACTTCAACCAATAATCCTTGTCTACATACCTAATAAATTAAACACAACACCTTGCATGAAAAAAGGACTAACCATACCTCATGGTGAAATTGGCTTACCATGCCCCATACCCTAGGTTGCTTAAATGTGACGAGCCTTGGTTGATTTTTTCTAGGAGGAAAATCATGGGGTTGGTTGGGCTACCATTAGTGGACATGTTTATCAGCATCATCATGGTGTAAATAATGTTCTCCATTGTAGGCCTCAAGACATGATCTCCTCTAGTTACTCGTAGGTTGGGGGGTAACATTTGGCTCCAACATGGATACATGTGCTCACTGTAGATTGCATGAGAATGTCAGCATCTTTGGTTTTCCAAGACCTACAGTCATGCACCCACTTCAACCAACAAAACACTCTAGAAGTATTTGTTGGTGGATGTTATCCACCGACTGTCAGTGATAATACAAAACCATACTGAAAAGAAAATTGTCCTTATCTATGAAATGAAAAATAAAAATATTCAAATGCAACTTCCTAATATGTATTTAGAATGAGAATGCAACATGTATTTATGAAAATTCAAAACTACACTAGTATAATATGCATGATGAAAAAATGAAATGCAAAGTGCAAATGCCTAACCTACCTACCCTGACCTATGCTAGTAGAAATTCTAGGTATAATGGTATAGCTAGTAAAACCATCCTAGAATTGTATCAAAACATATACCCTTGTGCTTCATCATAGACTAGAATAAATATAAATCAAGAACAAAAATAACATGAGTTAGAGCGGTCGTTATATCATAAATAATCATAAAATCGAACTCATGGAGGTAGGAGGGAGGGACAAAATCATGTAAAGAGGTGTCACCACAACCCTTCCCTATCCATCCCAAGACAAGGCCAAAAGAATCAGATAAAGGAAATTCTTCATCCTCTTCTAGACGGCTATCACCCAAAGATCGAGAAGAAGGGATGAGAAGGAACCTATGGGAAACTATAAGGTTGTCCATGGAAGAAGAAAGAGAAATGCAAGGGATCAAACCAGGCCTAGAGAAAAAAACAATCTCCCAACCCAAGGATTTTTGGTCATATGTATGAAACCAAAATCCCTCACGACAAGCCATAGGTTGAAAACAAATATGTCCTACAGGAAAGTGACTATCATGATAAAAATTCCAAACCATATATATAGTGGAATATAAAGGTGAAAGAAGAGGAGGTTGGAAACTCTCGTCACCCACATCATGCTCCAAGAAAACCATGTCCTCACTCTCATCAAAATTAGAGCACAATGGTGGTTGAAAATTTTCTTTGTAGAATAAATCCAAGTGCTCAGAAGAATAAGTATCAAACCCCCCTAGGATCATGAGAACAAAGTGATAATTCATCCCTAGGTGGTTGGAACAACTGTGTAATAATGTCATCTTCATGTTTCCAAACATCTGAATTAGTAGCAGTCATGTATTGTTGTTCCAATGGAAATAATTGAAAATGACCTTCAATATCATAAATGGGATCTCCATTAAAGCCATGATAAGTCATATCCCATGTCTACCTCCCAACATGTATAAACTTGTCAATACTTTCAATAACATCATCACTTTCAATATAGCATGAAGGGTCTAAAGTATCCAAGGGTTCCTCTATCACTTATTCACTTTCTGAATCATAGAATAGAGCATCATAAAATTCTTGGAAAGAAGTAAAACTTACCACGTTCCTTCCTTCATGTGCAAGAGAGACGTGAACTTGGATGAACTCATCAAATGGAGGAGAAAATATCAGGGATTTGTCTTCATGAGGAGCCTCTTCATGGATCAGGTCTTCAACATGGTGTGTTTCATCAAATTGTTCCTTTTCGGCATGTTTTCAAGGAAACTCATGTTCTTCTCGGTAATATTGCTCATGATTCACCTCTCTCGGATATGTTCTTCAATCAAGTCTTCGTTGTCTTCAAAAAAATAATGAGGAAATTATTTCTCCTCTTCAAGGGGTTGGTAACCCTCTTCATAGGATTCTTCCTCACCCTCCTTCCTTGGAGATGCATGATCTTCAACGCTCTCATCCAAGGAATTCTCAAGATATGGAGGTTCTTTTTTAATAAATTCTTCATCACTTGCTTGTTTGTTTGGAGGGGGAACTTTATCAAGGTTTATATCTTCTAAATCATCCCATTCTTCTCCCTCTGTGTTCAACTCCAATATCTTGGATAAAACCTGTTGTCCCTTGAGATGTTTCAGGTTGTTAGTGGAATGATTTTGAGGCATCGTGGGAGCTAAGACTTGAGATGAGATTTAAATCCATTCTTATAAAGCAAAAATTATGAAAAAATGTGGGTAAGTTTTTCTCTCTCTCCTATAAAAATCTCGACCCTTAAGCAATCCCATACCATAAATTAAAACATTCATCCCCAAGAGGCATTTTTCCACAAGTTCTTCAGACAATTAAATTTTAAAGGTGGTGAGTGATGGATTTAGAAGAAATACATGATAAACATGTGAGGTATATTTAAGGTGAATCTCACAGTTTATGGAAAGAACAACATGATGAGAAATTAATAATTCAACAGTTCTAATAGTTGTATCAGATCATTAAATCATGCAGCAAACAATAAACATGTTCATACATTTAAATCCATGGAGGTACCCTCTGCATATCATTAAACACATGAAAAAATGACAAGTGGTCATACATTCATAGGAAATCACTTCAGTATCATAAGTTATACAACACACAGTTACACTGAACATGTCATAAAACTTGTTTCTCGAGATTTTATTAATGATGATCAGATAGAAGAGCTCGAAAATGGGATGGTGGCTTTACAGGAACACGTGCACAAAAAGAAGCATAGACTGAAGCATAACATAGGGGATGAATCTATTAAATCCTACATCCTTAAAAATATTTTTGTATCTAAGGGGATCTTGTTCAAAAAAATTTTTTATAAGATACTCTTAAATTCCCCAAAGTGTCGACCTGGAAAATGAGCTCCTTACGTTTATTTATAAGTTCTTTGTCGTAGGAAAAACATCTGCTAAAAAATATAGTGCTTCTTGGAGATGAATACATATTTTCATAATATTGATACCACCTTTGAGTTCTTAACTCATTCCATCTTGTCAACTGATATTTTCAGATTTCGTGTGTTAAAAGGAAAATATTTTTACCCTCAAAGTTGGCATGATGATGTTGTTGGGATCATGTTCTTCTTATCCAATTGAGCCTCTAAGTGAATCTCTTTGGATGAATCAATTGGGTTCGAATATGTAATTTTGGACCTACTCAACCATGGAATGATTTGGGTCCATGGTTGGTTGGAAGAACATCCAATGTCTTCCTCTTAGTCCACGCCAATCATCCATACAGAACATCATTGACCAACCCTTTGAATCTCCTGCCTCAAACTGCTATGTCAAGTTGACCAATTGATGCAACTGCATCTTAGGATAGATTCTCGAATGCCCTTATATCTTCGAAATCAAGAAAATGATACCAAACAAAGGCATTCTTCTCTTGATGAAATGTAGAACACACCCTCCCCACATCTGTAGCCATGAGGATTCATAATCCACTCCTAAGAAGAGGGATTGTGCATGTGAATCATCATCTAAAACACTTGTCATCGGACTAACTCACCTTTATAAATCAAATTACTCATAGATTGGTTACGCATGATCCCAGTGGTTCTCCCTTAATATCTTAACACATGTCTATGCGTAAAACTGACAAGAGGTAACAATTTCTCCACACTTGGAATGATCTATTGAGATCTTGGGTTTGCATGAGTGGACATGTTGAGGTGATGATTATTTTCCTTTGTCAGCTGTAGGCAGTGGAATGATGATGAACGAAAGGATTTGAATGTGATGTTGGATATCTTGTTATGCATCACATCTTTTCCAACTGATTTGGTACACTGCTAGTGAATCCTCCACTTGTTCGAGATATTCTCCCTCGTTCCCATGTTTGGAATGCACGTCCTCTTCCCAATGGTTATATCATTTTGAAAGTCTAGGAGAATGTGAAAAAAAATTAGATGATGTCATGTTGACATCATCATGGGCCCATGGACATGGGGCAGCTTCAGATCGGTCCATGCCAGCGTTGAAGTGTCCTTTGGGAATTTCCCTATGTGCATCTATGTGAGGCATGGTGACTAGAGTCTTAGTGGGGTCCTCTTTGTACAGGTGGTCATCTTTGACGGGTCCAAAATATGCATCGTTGATGTTTCAATCCTTCATCAACTTCCTCAGTGTCCGAGTTGATTGATGTGTTGGATCTAGGTGGCACTTCATGGACAGACAAATATGTACTAAGTTGTAATATATGCATCCTGGCGAGACTAGAATACCACTGTTGTGACCCTAGGGGAATAGTTTTACCTTATGTATCCTACCATGCGACACCATCCACCCTTTTCCATGTATCTCGTCAAAACTATCATCACACCCCAATCTCATGCTATCTCCTAAGCATCTTTCTAATGCAACATGCATCCTTAGTCATTGATCGGACTCACTTGCTTTGGTGGATGATCATGCCCACATATTCATCAATTCTTTATCCTTAAGGCTTAGTCTTATGATATAATCCTCTTCGGAAAGGGGCTTAATCCTATTCAAAGTTTGTTAATTTTCTTTGTGCTCCTGATAAGCGCCCATGCACTTGGAACTTAGCCTTGGGCCCTTAGGGCTTCATTTTCATTGTTAAATTTTTTGATCTCTCGATCATATGCTTTCCATTCTTGACCTATAGGCTTTATAATTTCATTGTTATCCTCCTTCTTGTAGGTTTCACCCTCATGATATTGATCATTGTGTGCACTAATGACTCGACCAAATCTAGTTCTAACATCGGCTCCAGCAGGGGCAACATACCCCTATGGTTTATTGAGAACTGTAGACCAAGTGCCTTCTCCTGTTGGGTTGTGGAGTTGTTGAGTAAAAGAAATGAAATCTCTCCTCACAACATTTTTTTGAATCTTTTTTGGCTAAGAAAATATAGGAGGGATTATCACCCTATTTTATAGACTTATTGCAAGTTCAATTAACCTTCAAGTTATTCCACTTAAATACCAATTGTTGTTTTAAATTTATTTATCAAATGCAAACTGAAATAAAGAAATCTGATTTTTTTA
>JASDQU010370930.1:62570-90636 GCA_032191745.1 Picea mariana
CCCCTCTCTAATATACTTACCACCTGCCCCCCCTTCCGAGCTTCTCCCGGGTTGTTTTTAAATATCTCCTCCTCTCCCTACATGCCACCTGTATCCTTCACTACACGTCGCCAACTCCATACTCTCGATACCTCCACCGTATTCACACCTCCTCTCACTTTTAGATCTGTCTTCACATGTCATCTACCCTTGCATCCATTCATCCTGTCTTCTGATTGGATGCTCACCTCCATGTCTCCCCTTGTGCCCGATGGGCCGACAACCATTCCAACAAAGCTATTTCATAGGTACAGATGGCATCTGACAGGGTCAATACAGAGTGCACTTGGATTCCGAAATCTCAGGCATAGACAGAGAGTTAAGTCTCAGTCACAGGTCTACGTAGATTATTCTCAGAAACACTTCAGCAAAAGTCTTCTCATGTAGCTGGTTATCTCCACTAGCCTCCAACAACTTGCATATATGTCGTCGTTCAACACAGAGCTCTGCTCTGTCACTCCGAGGCCTATTTTCGACCACTCAGTTCCTCCAACACATGCATCAGTTCTGTCGCAGAGACAATAGTAGTTTTATTTGTTTAAGTCCAACATTTCCCTAGATTAGATGAAAGATTAGTCTTCTGTGTGTGATAAGAACCACTCTTGCTGATTAAGTCCAGTATCTTAGTAAGTTAATTATTTTATTTACGAACAGTTCCCTAAATTTAGGACTCAGTCCCCTAAGGACGAGAGCCTCTGCAACTCTTTTAAATAATTAGTTTTTGGATATTGTAAAGTCAGATTTTTTGAGGAAAGTATAACAATACAACAGATTGGTTGGACCCATTTTATGCATGGATTAAATCTCTCTACCTCGTGAACATACTCTTGATGACAATGTTTCTTTCAACTCTTCATATGTTATCATTCTTATCTTGAATACAGTTTTTTGATTTGTGAAACATGCATTTCATTTCCTTTCAGCTATTGTATGACTTATTTTTACTGATATGCAACCTGTCAAACAACTAATGCTTTGGTGAAGTTTTTTTTTCTGCAACCTATGTGAGTTATTGTGCTTTGATACATGTTTGATTTCTTGAAATGATATTTTAAGTATTAAACCTCTTGCAACACATTATTCATTGAGTAGTTTGTTGTTTCCCTCTATTTTGTATTATTTCACTGGTCTATCATTAGTGTGCCATCAAACAAGGAGTTCTCTCATCCATATCATTCTGCCAACCCAACCTTGCCTTTGTCTTGATAGAATAACCCTTTGACCAACCAACAAAAGAGTTAAAAGAAACAATCATTCTAAGATGATAGGTGGCCTAGCTTTTCCCTTTAGCAGTCAGGTGCAGACCTTAGGACCAATATACCCTATGCCAAAGATGGATTGCATACTCCAAAAATTAGTGGGAGAAAATAGGATCTCCATGATGGATGGCTTCTCAGGATATAACCAGGTGGAAATGCATCTCGATGATAGGGAAAATACAACTTCCACAACTGCATGGGGGAATTTCATGTTTGATAAAATGCCTTTTGGTCTGATAAATGCAGGAGCCACTTTCCAATGAGCTATGGATATAGCCTTTTTGGGAGAGAAGGACGTATTTATTTTCATATACCTTTATGAAATGAATGTTTTCTCCAAAACAAATGATGATCACAACAAGCACTTAAGCCAAAACTTTGTGAAGTGAAAAAAATTTGGCCTGTCATTGAATCCAAAGAAGTCTTATTTTGCTATGACTGAGGAGAAGCTATTGGGCCATAGAGTGTCAAAATAGGAAGTGAAGATAGATCCTAAAAGGGTGGAGGAAATTAAATTGATTTCTCTACCTAGAAACAAAAAATAGATACAATCCTTCATAGGAAAGATCAACTTCCTGAGGAGATTTATACCAAATTTTGCTTAGATGATAAGGTATATCACTAACATGTTGAAGAAGGATCAAGAAGTAAAATGGAATAATGAATCTAAGGTATCTTTCCAATGAATCAAAGAATCCTTGGGAGAATCACTAGTGCTAGTCATCCCAAACTGTGACAAATACTTCCTTGTCTTCTCTTTTTCTTGTTACAAATAAATGATGAAAATTATGAGAAACCTATAGCTTTCTTTAGCATAGATTTAAGAGATGCATAATTGAAATACAACAACTTGGAAAAGAAAGCATATTCCCTGGTCAAAGCATTGAATGATTTGAGAGACTATATATTGCACTCAAAAACATTTGCCTTTGTTCCTACTAGTGCAATACAATACATACTTATTCATCCAGACAATGAAGGAAGAAGAGATAAATGGATTTCCAAGCTCCAAGAATATGATCTAGAGATCAAGCCCACCAAGTTGGTAAAAGGACAGGGATTGGGCAAACTTATGGCTGAATCAAATTGCAAATACCTTGATATAAATTCTTTGACAACAAACATCATGGAAACATAACAAGAAGAATATGGAACACAAGAACCATCTTCCAAGATAAATCCTAAGTTTGTTGAGTCCGAGTGGTATAAATATGTGATTTTATATCCACATAATCTAAGTTTCTCCCTGCTTGGGACAAAGGTAAGGATAAATCAATCAAACTCAAGGCTGCAAAATATTGTATTCTAGAAACTATTTTTTTTGGAAAGGTCCGAAAGGAAAATTGCTGAATTTCCTTAATGAAGAGGAAACCAAAGGTGTTATTCATGAGTTTCACAAAGGGATATGTGGAGGCCACCATGCATGGAAAACAACTTCATTTAAAATCCTCAGAGCTGGTTATTAACGATCCTCATTATTTTCTAATGTAAACTACATGGTTAGATCCTATGTACAATGTCAAATGTTTGTAGGGAAGCATAAATTATAGCCCTCCCACTCAGGTCGGTCAAAGTAGAGACACCCTTCCAACATGGGGAATAGATTTCATTGGTGAAATAAATCCAAATTCAAGTGGGAAACACATATGGATCCTTACTGCCACAAATTATTTTACCAAGTGGGTGGAGGCTATCCCCACTAGGGAAACAAATGACACAGTCATCATCAAGTTCCTTGAGGAGAACATTTTAGCAAGGTTTGTATGTCCTAAAAATATCATAACTGATAATTCCCAAGCCTTCAAATCCTTCAAGATTATGAAATTTTTTCAAGACTATAATATAGAACTTGGGCATTCCACTGCTTATTATCCATAGGGAAATGGTTTGGCGGAGTCATCCCACAAGAACCTCATTAATATCATCAAGAAGATGCTGTCCCAAAACAAGAAAGATTAAGACTCCCACTTAAAATACGTAGTTTGGGTAGATAGAGTGAGGATCAATAAGTCCATTGGTACTTCTCCGTTTCAGCTAATATATGGGCTAGAAGCTATTTCTCCCATCCAAATCAACCTTCCTGTGATGAAATTTCTACAAGATGAAGAGGCTGAGTCAGATGATATGCAAAGAAGAATCAACCAAATGATTGAAGTCCAACAAATAAGAGATCATGTACAATTGAAGTCCCAAGATCATCAAGAAAGAATGAAATAAATATTTGATAAGAGGACCAAATAGAGGAGCTTTATGATAGGAGATCTAGTCCTAAAGTGGGATGATAGAAGAGAAGCAAAGGGAAAACATGGAAAATCTGACAACCTCTGGCTTGGACCTTTTCAGATCATTGCAGTTCAAGACAACAACACATATGAACTAGCTCAACTAGACGATGATATCTTTGGGGCTCCTGTAAATGGGAAGTTCCTAAAACATTTTCCGTAGTACTGAATTTTGTAAGATTTCTAACCTGTACATAAATAAATCTTTTTCCATTCATGTTATGTATTTTTAATTTTACTTCATTCACCACATATTAAATAAGCAAGCAGTTAGGGTTCTAACTTTAAGATGTTGACCAATTCTTTTTCACTTATTAGATCAATTTTTCAGATGATCAACGGATATCCACATTTTAACGCAGACTCTCGTTGACTCTTAAAATTGTAACGAAGTCACCAACCTGCAAAGAATTGCAAGGCACACATAAGTTTTTCAAAAATAAACACACACACACACATACACACATACACACATACTAAATAATTCTATAAGTGGGACCCCCTATAATGTCACTAAGAAGGTAACTTAAAAAGAGTCCCTCGAAGAAGAAGTCACCTAGTCCTATATTCACTGATGGCTATCTTGGATGCTTACTGATGATCTGCATATTTATTATTTGGTATGAGATTGGTTTTTTGTTTTCAACAAAATGAATGGTAACAATGGTGGTTTCAAATGATAATTAAAGAAAAATTCCTCTTGGGGCATCAATTTCCAAAACTTTAAAGACATCAGTATTGAATAAAATAATCAAGTTATGGATTTTGTTAATAATTCAAGGCTCCAAATGGTAAAAAAGGGTTCAATGTTGGCAAATGTTTTGACATGATTCACTGGTTCACTCCTACCTGATGCACTTGATGAATTTATATTTGTGGATTGTTATATAAAATGTGTTTTGCATACATATATTCTTACCGCATCACTTACATATTTCATTGACTATATATATGATCCAATGCATATTACACAAGTTGCAAGGATATGTTCCATGTGATAACGATATCGACTTTTGATAAAAGGTGGTGGTTCGAAGGTTTACACATGGTAAAACTTGAAAGTCTTAGAACATATGGGATATAATTTACAACACATATTATATGCTCCGCTCCAACGTTTATTCCATACAAACATTACTAACTTATTGTCCATGACTTTGATTTATTTTTAATTCTTGTAATAAATTTGAATGCATGTGGGACGTTACCTATGAATTGACCATATAATGCATATTGGATATTAAATGGATATTGGATATTGTCAACATTCGTATGTGGTAGGTGGCTGTGTTAGTGGCATGTGATTTTTGAGGAGCTGGAAACTACTTGGAATTTAACAATTGCATATGGTTTTGACTTGGCTTGTCTTAGGTTTAGTGGATGTTTAATGCTGAATGTCACCCCAACATGATGTGACCAACTAAGTTAATGCACCAACACCAGTGGCATACCACCTTGGGTTTTGGCATTCATATCATTTGGTTTTGGAGGAAGTTGGAGTATTGGTAACTACTGCAACCTCTTAGAGGCACCATTTAACCTGCATAAAAAAAGGTACTAGGGTTTTGTTTCCCTATCATATAATGTGTTTTTTTTGATATATAGTTTATGTCTGGCTCTATGACTGCTTTCTGTGCTCGCATTCGATGATTTATTGTTCTACTTTCTAGAAAATAAAAGAAGTTATTTTTCTCCTGGTTTTAGTGATTCACTTGCATAAAAGATCGAATGGTCTGGTTGATAGTTTTGATTGATATTGTTTTTGGGTAGCTGATTGCACGTTCACCATGTCGATTTATTGGTCTGCAACTGTCTATAAAGTATTAGAAGACAAGCTATAGTGTTTATTGTATTTGGGAATTTTATATCACATGCTAGCAGTTGCGTGCACACTCTGCATATTTTATTCCCTGGGTAGCAACATCGTACGACTTTATGCATACCCTTATTTGAGTTCGAAGAGGTAGTTTCATTGGTTTTTACTTGTAAACCTAACCAAGTTTGAGTCATGAGTCCATCGGGTTAAAACCCTTGTCATACTTTAGGTTTGTTGTTGTTTTGTTTCATTACTAGTCACAACCCTTGTCGACCCGATTGTCATTATGTGGGTTGTATGTGATGTATAAGAAGCAGTTAAAGGTAACAATGTTTCACTGTGTATTATGCAAGGGGTCACACCATAATTTAAAATAATTTGGGGAGGATCCATGATATATATCTTGTTCTAATTCAACAAGGGTTTGAACCATGTCACTTCATGATACCTTTGCCACAACTGAAATTTTAAAATAGGTTTTTCCAATGTAATTTCAAATCGACACACCCTTCGTTGCAATGATATTTGGTGGAAAAAAAGTTGGTTTTCCTACCTTGGATTCAATTAAAGTCACAACAAAATAGTGTTGTATGTTATTATTTGTTACGTTTGATGCTTTACGCATTTCTCCCACCCCTTGTGAAACCAATGCTTATTTCGATATTAGTTCTAGAAATCACATGTATATAGTGGAACTTGTGTGCATTTGAATGAGATTTGATGATTTCAATACATGGGAGCTTGTTTGATTGATGTTTTGATGCCTTGTTGATATCCTGGGTGCTATTCACATGGAATTTTACATTTAACGTTGGGAAGTAATATACTGTGATAGAATAAAGGTGGAAATGGGTGAATACATGGATTTTTTGCGAATAATAGATGACACCAGGAGTGTGATTGAGATTATTTTGTGAATGAATTTTGGAAATAATCAAATTGTTGTAAGACTTTTGTTGAAAGAATAATTTGATGAAAGGATAATTAAATGAGACCGACCTTATGGATTGAACACTATGGTTKTATGGTTATTAWAATTTTTCTTGTTGGGGTCATAAAAGGTGAAWAATGATTAATAYAATTGTAATAAAAGCATGCCCATTTTTTATTCCGGTCATACTTAACATTTTTCATTCATTACAATCCCTTTTCACTATCCCAAGTACCTGTTTCATTCTCATGCTTGGTTGAAATTGTATGAAGTGTCTCATAGAAAAATTATTTGAGTTTGAAGAAGTGTTCAACTGGTTTGCTGTCTTCTCTATTTAATACCCAAGGATGTTCATGTGAGTGTAATGATTTATAAGAGCTAGTTATGGTAAACGAACAAGCCATATTGCATTTCCCTTATCATACTCACCTTTTTCCGCTCATTATAAGCCCAATCATTGAATCCTGAAAACCCTTCTAAGTCCCTGTTCTAAGTGATTATTAGCTCTAGAACATGAAATGCATAGTGATTGCTTGCATATGTATTGTGGTATATAGAGCCAAGTCTAAATTATGTTTTTGAAAAATGTTTAGATGATGGATTAATGATTCTCTATTTTTAATGTTTGTGAATGTGTGTTAGAATGATCTTTTTCAACAGAGGTAGTCATGGATGGAAAGGGAGAACACATTGATATGATAAGGCATGCTCTTACTTCCAAGTGATATTTCATTAGCACTTCATTCATATATGATTTATAAGCTAAAACACTTATTGTGATAGAAAGGTATGATTAAGGTGACGAAAATCTAGGAACAAGAGGCATTGGATTCTGATACGCTTCTAGGTTGATTTGCTATTTGATAGTATGCAAACTTCTTTTGGTTTCTAGATTTCATTCTCAATACTAAACATGATTCTTGTGCAGAGTCATAATGAAGTGAAAGATATGGCTGTTAGCTTATCATTCTTGGTCTGATTTGAAGGCACCAGTGGCCTATGTGTATGTTACCTTAGGTTTCTAGACTTTCATCTGGTTCATACTTTGAAAGTATGAGAAGTGTATTCGTTGTTACAAAATGAATGAACAAAATCATTGATGGTTTTTCAAATCTCTTGGTATCTTTTATTTCTATCATGTTATGTGATTTTTCTTCTTGTTTAAATTTTTATATAAAAAATTAGATTTCTTTATTTCAGTTTTCATTTGATAAATAAATTTAAAACAACAATTGGTATTTAAGTCGAATGACTTGAAGGTTAATTGAACTTGTAATAAGGCTATAAAATAAGGTGATAATCCCGTCTGTCTTTTCTTAGCCAAACAAGATTCAAAAAAATGTTGCGAGGAGAGATTTCATTTCATTTACTCAACATTTTCGTTGGTGACCATACTGAGGATGAAGGAATCCATTTTCATTTCCCTAGTTTGTCTTTTTTGTACACTTGTAAATTTACTGTTTATATTCACTGCTTTACTTTTTGTTTGTTGTCTGTTTATATCTTGTATACTTCTGTTCATATTTTTCTCTTGATTCATGATTGTACCTACTCAAATATAACCCAACCTATGTGAAGGTCTAGAGGATCAAGCCAACATTACCCTTACCTTGTACAATCTCATTATTGAAACTGCCAATAGTCATGATGAACTAAATCATTCTTGGGAAGTAGTTTCTGAAGAGGCTCAAATTAGGGAACATTGGGATCCCACTAGAGGATGATTAGAAACCATATTCATCAATAATTTCTTATCATGACCATGCCTACCCTTGATAAACCCAACATTCCTGAAGGTCCTGTCAATCAGAACAATGTCTCATTTACTTTATTTCGAGAAATCCTCATACATTCTCGTACTAGGGATGAGTTACACCGATACTGGAAAGTTATTGCTACTGAAATCCATATCCAACAAGATTTAGATGACCAAAGGAGATGAGCCCTAAATGAACCCCGACATTAGCTCATATTATTTCCTCTTCCTTCCGTATATATTGACGAATACGAGGTCAATCACCTGACTAGACTCTCATTCTTGAAGTAGGAAGAAGAAAATTTGTTCTCCAAGGACAACAACCTGAACTCCATCGGTCTTTGTCTGATTAGACTAGTTCCTCATCCTCCACACATCCTTACAACTTCAAAATTTCAGGTAATAGTAGTGGAACTGGAAGAAATGGTTCTGGAGGTGACACCAATAGTTCATCTTCATCATAACCCTCTACTTCAACTTCGATCGGGAGTATCTATAGCCATGCTATCCTTGTTCAATCCACCACTAATCCAACCAAATTCATTAAGAAATATGGCTTGTTTCAATTCAAGGAAGACGTCAACACTACTCCATGGCATGTTTCTTCCCCCCTAAATCTCACACCTTCAGCCAATTCTTTTCCTAATTTCAAGGATCATTTGCCCAAGTTCTCGGGAAATGGGTACCATTTCTACGGATGAACATTTTATTGCTTTCTCAAATTATTTCCATAACTCTGGTGCAAATGACAATGATACCTGCATACACTTATTTTTCAACTCTTTAGAAGGAAAAGATGCGGCCGATTTCTTTGATTTTCTTCTGAAGACTTTGTCTACTTGGGATGAATTAGTCTATTGGTTCAAGTCCACTTTTGGACAACCCAATATCCCAGATGATTGGTTAAAGGAGTACAATAATGTTACATATAACAAATATGAAACCATTAAATCTTTCAATCTTCGCTTCACCAAGTTATATAATCAAATACTTGAACTGATTATACCACAAAATCAAGCTGCATTCCTGCATTAATACAATGCTTTACCCTCTGCCTATCATCACATATTGGAAGAGAAATCCATAGATAATATCAAATCTTCCCTTCATACTTGTTTGGAGTATGAAGAGCAGCTAGACATAATTTGTCTTCCTAAAGAAGACCATGCCAAACAAACTGATATGCCTACCATTTTGCAACTTATGCAAGACATTAACAACTAAATGATTTATTTTGAGAGAAAGGGAATTAATCCTACTTCCACTGTTGAAAATTCCACCTAGGTTGCTACTAGGAATGTCACAAACAATAAATTTCATCCAAAAGACATATTTGCTAGAGCATGGTGTAAAGTTTGTGAAGAACATCATGAGGAAAGCACTTGTGAAATCAAGAAAAATGTGAGGGATCAAATCTTTGGCAAGAAACTTGACACTACCATTTTTTTCTTAGATTGGGCCTAGTAGGATGATTTTATGGTAGTTAATGTCAGAAATAAATCATAAGCGAATAAGGACAAAGTTGATTTTTCCAAGACTACTTTTTCCCCTAGCACATCCACTCAAAATACCGGCTCACAAGCTGCTCACCCTTCTACCAGTCATCAAGTCACCGCTCCTTCTTCAAAGTATAATATTTTAAATCAGTTGGCTAACATAAAATATGATGCTACTCTTTTGGATATGGTGACTGTACCAGAACAACAAAAACATCTTAAAAAATCCATGGAAGGTAAAACTTCCAACATAGCCAACCTCACAGAAGATTACGATGAACAAGAGTATCATGTAAATAGGATAGGTGTAAATAACTTTAGGATATCTGCAAATTACCCCCTTTCTATATTTCTGTAAATATTTTAGACAAAATAGCCCATTGTTGCCTCATTGATGGTGGCTCAGGCCCAAGTGTCATGTCAAATATCACTATGGAAGAGATAGGCCTCTCTTGTACAAATGAAAATGCAAGAAGCATGCTCTCCTATAATAATCAGCAACAATCCACAATTGGTGAGATCAAATATGTAACCTTAGTACTTTGCGCAAATCCAAAAATACACATCACCCTAAACATTCAGGTCATTGATATGCCTGTCAACAATTACTCAATTATTTTGGGGAGAGACTCGCAAGACTTAATGGGTGGTTACTTGTCTTTAGATGGGTCACATTTGTATATCCCTAAGGATGGGAAGAACATTATTGTTCTCAGAGAAGATTGTATCTCACCTTACATTGAGAAAGTTCCCCAGCTAAATGTCAATTATGTTGAGCAAATCCTGGGTGTCTATTCAATTTTCACAGAAGAAGATGACATGCCACATGAAAAATTTGAATATGATGACAGATTGTGGCATATCCACTTTGATGGTGCATGCTCCAACAAAGGAAATGGATCTGTTATTATCCTTTACTCACCCGTAGGAAAAATCTATAATTTCTCCTTCAGGTTAGAATTCGTTTGCACCAACAATGTTGTCGAGTTTGAAGACTTATTTTTAGGTATAAAAAATGATTACAATTTGGGTTGTGGTCATCTTACCGTTTTTGGTGATTCCAAGCTTATAGTTAATCTTGTTAGAAAAATCTATAATTCCAATAAAAAGTTGACGAAAAGATATGCTCAGGTCGTTTGGGCTTTGATTTCAAATATGTTGTCTTTCAATATCACTCACGTAAAAAGGGAGCTTAACACCATGGATAATAGGTTGGAAGTTTTTGCTACCTCTCCTACTCAACAACTTTTACCACAATGACCCGATTGCACTTTTATGTCTCTTTATCATCCACATATACCTGACAATGTTGAATCATGGTAGGTTTTAAAAAATGATGAGAATATTTGTGCTTTCTTACAAAGTGAACTTCTTAAGCCTAAGTAAGTAATTTCTATTGAATATTATAAGTTTCCAAAAGGCTTGACTCCTCTTTAGAGTTCATTTTCAATGAATGATGTTGGTAAAAAGGAAAATACTGAAGAAGAGGAGTCAAACATGAAAGTTGGAGACATTGTCTCCATGAACATTGGAACCTCAGATGACCCCAAGATTCTTAAAATATAAGATGAGTGTTCACAAGAGGAAAAATAAAGATTCATGGATTCATTTCATGAATTCAAGGATTTCTTTGCTTGGTTGTATGAGGATTTTCGTGGTTTTGATCCAAACATCATCCAACACGCCATTCCTATTAAGGAAGGGATGAAAATGGTAAGGCATAGACAAATCCCTATAAACCCTTCCCTTGAAGCTACTATCAGGAAGGAAGTAGAAAAGTTACCAAAATCTCAAATCATCTTTCTGGTAAAATATTTTGAATGGGTCTCAAATTTGGTCCCAGAACAAAAGAAAACTAGTCAGATCAGGCTATGTGTTGACTTTCATGCTTTGAATAGAGCTAGCGTTAAGGATAATTTTCCACTTCCTAATATGGAAATGATTCTACAATAGGTGGTCGAGTCTCAAATAATGTCCCTACTTGATGGTTTTTCTGTATACAATCAAATTAGAGTCAAGAGGGATGAAAAATACAAAACCATATTCACCACCATATGGGGCACCTTTTCCTACAAACGCGTGATTTTTGGCCTATCTAACGCAGGTGCCACATTCCAGAGAGCTATGCAAATAACTTTCAATGATTTGATCGGTAAGATAATTCAGATTTATCTTGATGAATTAACTATTTACTCTAAGAACCAATCACATCATTTTGGTCATCTTAGGAAAGTCTTTTTGTGATGCAAAAAATTTGGTATGTCATTGAATCCTTCTAAGTCTATTTTCAGAGTCACTCAAGGAAATATCCTTGGTCATCTTGTGTTTGACTGCGGTATTAGTATTGACCCTGAGAGAGTTGTTGTGATTATCAACCTCCCTGCTCCTACCTCCAAACAAGGATTTCAAGCTTTCATGGGTACTATAAACTTTGTTAGGAGGTTTGTTCCCAACTTTGTCGTGATGGTTAAGCCTATTCATAATTTTTTGAAGCAGGATAGAACCTTCTCTTGGATTGATGAGGTATAAATTTTTTTATAGGAATCAAGAAGGAAATAATATTTGCACCAGTCTTAGACAAGGTTGATTTTAGTAAATACTTCATCATCTATACCAATGACACATAAGAAGCAACCTATGCCATCCTTCTGCAAGTTGACCAAAATCAAGAAAATCCTATAACATATATGTGTCAAAGTTTGTGAGATCATGAGGTGAAATATACCTTGATTGAAAAACACACTTTCACCTTGGTAAAAGCTATAGGAAAGTTCATACATTTTATTTTGGGCAAGAAAACACATGTAAGAGTCCCTTTTCCTGAAATAAAGTTTCTTCTTACACAAATTCATTTGTCAGGAAAACTTGCACATTGGCTTTCCAAAATTCAAGAACACAATTTAACGATTACTACAACCAATGAAATTAAGGACGTGATTTAACTCTTCACTTGGCTCAACATCCTGAACCAAGTGATTATCTTGAGCAAGATGAGAACGCTCTGTCAGCATTGTTTTACTTGGAAACTCTTGATATATCTCTTGCTGATCATCCTTGGTACAAGGATATCATTTATTATCTCTTACATTAGAATTTCCCTAGATCATTTAGATTCACATCGTCATAGAAGATTGTGCTTGATATCCCCAATGTTCCTCATCTTGGGAAATATTATTTTTCGTAGATATGATGATGGGTTGTTGTTAAGATGTATTGATGATAAAGAAACCCAAAAAGTTTTGAATGAATTTCATGGATCAATAGATTCTAACCTTCATATTGGTAGCCATTTCACAACAAAAGATACAAATTTCAAGATCATCAGAGCTAGTTATTTTTGGCCCTTGATGTTTCAAAATTATTTCAAGTTTGTTAAGGCTTGTGAGAAGTGTCAAAAGTTTTATGGCAGTGAACAGTTTTTTGCTATGCCTTTACAACCAGTTTTACCTGATTTCCCATTTGCTAAATGGGGATTAGACTTTATCGGCCCTATTAACCCCCCATATTTTGCAGGGAATGTGTTTATCCTGAAAACAACATACTACTTTACCAAGTGGTCCAAAGCTGTCCCTCCTAAAAATGCACAAGATGAGGAGGTTATTAACTTCTTAGAATCTAATATCTTTTCTCGCTTTGGTCTTCCGCTTGAAATAATTTTAGATAACATATCAACATTTATTTCGACAAAGTTTAGTCAGTTTTTGAGCAAATACAGAGTCAATCACTTTAACTCATCCACCTATTACCCTCAAGGAAATGGGCAAGCTGAGTCCACTAAAAAAAACCTGAACAGGATTCTGGAAAGGATTATTGATGATAAGCCCTGCCAATGGCATACCCTCCTCACATATGCATTATGGGTTGATCGCACAACCACCAAAAATAACACTGACCACACACCTTTTCAACTTTTATATGGCCAAGAAGCTGTTATTCCTGTCAAAATTGAAATTACATCTCTTCGTTTAGCTATGCAAGTTGAATAATCAAATTCTATTGATGTTTACCAAAGGTTGAATGCTCTGCTAGCCTTAGAAGAACAAAGGAATCATGCATTGGAAAATATTAAAAAAAGGCAACAAACAGTCAAGAAATACTTTGATAAGCGCGCTAAATATGTCAAGTTTAAAGTAAATAACAAAGTCTTGCTTTGGGACTCCACACATGCTAATAAAGGAAAGCACTCCAAATTCCAAAAACTCTGGCTAGGTCCTTACAAGGTCACTATAATAGTTGGAAATAATACTTACATGTTAAAGGAATTTAAAGAGCGATTATTCTCTTTTATGACCAATGGCTAGAATTTGAGACATTATGTTGAGCCTAGCTAACTGTTACATTTTTTGAATCAATGTTTCATGTAAATATCAGTTTAGGTTGTACAATTGCTTTGTTTTTCTGCACTTTATTTTGTCATTTTTGTTGCTTTACTTTCAATTTTTCTTGAGTTTTGATTGCAACTTTATTCATTTTATTTCACTACAATTTTATTTCTTTGTTTCTTTACCCTCAATTTTGTGGACTTTGTTTCATCGTGATATAGATGAGTCTGTACAACCACAATTTTTCCTTGCTTCCAGAAGTATGCTTGAGAACTGATAAGTAGCCGAAACAGAAAGAAAGATAATCACTTGTGGTCCGATGCCTTGTATCATGCTGACTCTATGACCAAGTTTCTTAAACTTGAGTGCTAAATCTATCCCCTCTCTCATATTTTTCTTTTCTCCCTTCTGCCATCCCTATTTTGAAACAACATACCAGAGCAAAGAAATTTTTTTGAGTGCATAACAAGATTTTTTCTTGATCTGTGAAACCAGAAGATGAGTTCAAGCCAATACTATATTTCCTTCCCTGTGGAGTCACCATTGTTGACTCTTAAAATCGTCATGAAGTCACCAACCTGCAAAGAATTGCAAGGCACACATAATTTTTTCAAAAATAAATAAATAAATAAATAAATAAATAAATAAATAAATAAATAAATAAATAAATAAATAAATAAATAAATAAATAAATAAATAAATAAATAAATACACACACACACACACACACACACACACACACACACACACACACACACACACACACAAACACACACAATGCTATATGTGGGATCCCCTATAATATCACTAAGAGTCCCTCGAAGAAGAAGTCACCTAGTCCTATATTCATTGATGGCTATCTTGGATTCTTATTGGTGATTTGCATATTTATTATTTGGTATGAGATTGGTTTTTTGTTTTCAATGAAATGAATGGTAATAGTGGTGGTTGCAAATGATGGAAAAATTCCTCTTGGGGCATCAATTTCCAAAACTCTAAAGACATCAGTACTCGATAAAATCATCAAGTTATGGCTGCTGTTGATAATTCAAGGCTTCAAATGGTAAAAAATGGTTCAATGTTGGCAAATGTTTTTACATGATTCGCTGGTTCACTCCTACCTGCTACACTTGATGAATTTATCTTTGTGGCTTGTTATATAAAAGGTGTTTTATATACATATATGCTTAGTGCATCACTTATATATTTCATTGACTATGTATATGATCCAATGCATATCACACAAGTTGGAAGGATATGTTCCACGTGATAACGATCTCGACTGTTGATAAAAGGTGGTGGTTAAAAGGTTTACATATGGTAAAACTTTAAAGTCTTAATGGATATGGGATGTAATTTACAACACATATTATATGCCCCGCTCCAACATTTATTCCATACAAACATTAATAACTTATCGTCCATGACCTTGATTTATTGTTAATGCTTGTAATAAGTTTAAATGCATGCGGGACGTTACCTATGAATCAACCATATAATGCATATTGGATATTAAATGGATATTGGATACTGTCGACAATCGTATGTGGTAGGTGGCTGTGTTAGTGGCACGTGATTTTTGAGGAGCTGGCAACTACTTGGAATTTAACGATTGCGTAGGGTTTTGACTTGGCTTGTCTTGGGTTTAGTGGATGTTTAATGTTGATCGTCACCCCAACACGACATGACCAACTAAGTTAATGCACCAGCATCGGTGGTATACCACCTTGGTTTTTTTCATTCGTATCATTTGGTTTTGGAGGAAGTTGGAGTATTGGTAACTATTGCAACCACTCAGAGGCACCATTTAACCCACATGACAACAAGTACCAGGGTTTCATTTCCCTATCATCTAATGTGTTTTTTTTTATAAATATTTTATGTATATATCTATGGCTACTTGCCGTGCTTGCACTCGATGCTTTCTTGTTTTTCTTTCTAGAAAAGAAAAGGAGTTATTTTGCTCCTAGTTTTAGTGATTCACTTACATAAAAGATAGAATGATCTGGTTGATAGTTTTGATTGATACTGGTTTTTGGTAGCTGATTGCATGTTAACCATGCTATTTGTTGGTCTGCGGATGTCTATAAAGTATTAGAGGACAAGGTATGGCGTTTATTGTATTTGGGTATTTTATATCGCATGCTAGAAGTTGCATGCACACTCTGCATATTTTATTCCCTGGGTAGCAGTGTCATATGACTTTATGCATACCCTTATTTGAGTTTGAAGAGGTTGTTTCATTGTTTTTTACTTGAAAACCTAGCCAAGTTTGAGTCGTGAGTCTTCTGGGTTAAAACCCTCGCCATACTTGGGGTTTGTTGTTGGTTTGTTTCATTACCATTCACAACCCTTGTCGACTTGGTTGTCATTATGTGGGTTGTATGTGATGTATAATAAGTAGTTAAAGGTGATAGCATTTCACTGCGTATTATGTAAGGGGTCGCACCATAATTTAAAATAATTTGGGGAGGATCCATGATAGATATCTTGTTCTAATTCAACAAGGGTTTCAACCTTGTCACTTCATGATACCTCTGCCACAATCAAATTTTTAAAACGGGTTTTGTCAATGTAATTTCGAATCGACTCATCCTTCATTGCAATGATATTTAGTGTAAATGAAAGTTGGTTTTCCTACCTTGGATTCAATTACAGTCACAAAAAAATAGTGTTGTATGTTATTAATTGTTGCATTTGATGCTTGGCGCATTTCTCCCACCTCTTGCAAAACAAATTATTATTTCGATATTAGTTCTGGAAATCACATGTATATAGTGGAACCTGTGTGCATTTGAATGAGATTTGATGATTTCAATACATGGGAGCTTGTTTGATTGATGTTTCGATGCCTTTTTGATATCCCGGGTATTGTTTACATGGAATTTTACATACAATGTTGGGCAGTAATATACTATGATCTAATAAAGGTGGATATGGGTGAATACATTGATTTTTTGTGAATAATATGAAACCAGAAGTGTGACTGAGAGTATTTTGTGAATGAAGTCTGGAAATAATCGAACTATTGTAATACTTTTGTTGAAAGAATAATTTGATGAAAGGATAATTAAATGAGACTGACCTTATGGATTGAACACTATGGTTGTATGGTTATTATAATTCTGCTTGTTGGGGTCATAAAAGGTGAATAATGATTAAGACAATTGTAATAAAAGCACACCTAGTTTTTATTCCCGTCATACTTAACATTTTGCGTTCATTACAATCCCTTTTCACTATCCCAAGTACATGTTTCATTCCCATGCTTGCTTGAAATTGTATGAAGTGTCTCATAGCAGAATTATTTGAGTTTGAATAAGTGTTTAGTTGGTTTGATGTCTTCTCTATTCTATACCCAAAGATGTTCATGTGAGTGTAATGATTTGATAGAGCTAGTTATGGTAAATGAACAACCCATATTACATTTCCCTTATCATACTTACCATTTTTTTCTCATTATAAGCCCAATCAT
This sequence comes from Picea mariana, assembly GCA_032191745.1. Taxonomy (NCBI): domain Eukaryota; kingdom Viridiplantae; phylum Streptophyta; class Pinopsida; order Pinales; family Pinaceae; genus Picea; species Picea mariana. The sequence goes on from JASDQU010370930.1 coordinate 79,947, forward strand.
GGAATCCTGAAAACCCTTCTAAGTCCCTATTATAAGTGATTATTAGATCTAGAACATGAAATGCATAGTGAGTTCTTGCATATGTATTATGGTATATAGATCTAGGTCTAAATTATTGTTTTTCAAAAAATTTAGATGATGGATTAATGATGTTCTGGTTCTGATGTTTGTGAATGTGTGCTAGAATGAGCTTTTTCAACAGAAGCAGTCATGGCAGGTGAAGGAGAACACATTGGTCTGATAAGGTCTTCTCCTACTTCCAAGTGGGATTTCATTACTACTTCATTCATCTCTGATTTCTAAGCTAAAACACTTCTTGTGATAACAGGGTCTGTTGAAGGTGACAAAAAGCTAGGACCAAGAGGCATTAAATTCTGATATGTTTCCATGTTGATTGTATGTTTGATAGTCTCCAGACTTCTTTTGGTTTCTGAATTAGTTTCTTAGTACTAAACAAGATTCTTGTGCAGAGTCATAACAAAGTGCAAGCTATGGTTGTTATCTTATCATTCTTGGTTTGATTTGAAGGAACCAATGGCCTATGTGTATGTTACCTTAGGTTGCTAGACTTTCATCTGGTCCATAATTTGAAAGTATGGTAAGTGTATTGGATGTTACAAAATGAATGAAAAAAATAATTGATGGTTTTGAAACTCTCTTGGTCTCTTTTATTTCTATCAGATTATGTGATTTTGCTTCTTGTTTAAATTTTTATTTAAAAAAATCAGATTTCTTTATTTCAGTTTGCATTTGATAAATAAATTTAAAACAACAATTGGTATTTAAGTGGAATAACTTGAAGGTTAATTGAACTTGCAATAAGTCTATAAAATAGGGTGATAATCCCTCCTATATTTTCTTAGCCAAAAAAGATTCAAAAAAATGTTGTGAGGAGAGATTTCATTTCTTTTACTCAACAACTCCACAACCCAACAGGAGAAGGCACTTGGTCTACAGTTCTCAATAAACCATAGGGGTATGTTGCCCCTGCTGGAGCCGATGTTAGAACTAGATTTGGTCGAGTCATTAGTGCACACAATGATCAATATCATGAGGGTGAAACCTACAAGAAGGAGGATAACAATGAAATTATAAAGCCTATAGGTCAAGAATGGAAAGCATATGATCGAGAGATCAAAAAATTTAACAATGAAAATGAAGCCCTAAGGGCCCAAGGCTAAGTTCCAAGTGCATGGGCGCTTATCAGGAGCACAAAGAAAATTAACAAACTTTGAATAGGATTAAGCCCCTTTCCGAAGAGGATTATATCATAAGACTAAGCCTTAAGGATAAAGAATTGATGAATATGTGGGCATGATCATCCACCAAAGCAAGTGAGTCCGATCAATGACTAAGGATGCATGTTGCATTAGAAAGATGCTTAGGAGATAGCATGAGATTGGGGTGTGATGATAGTTTTGACGAGATACATGGAAAAGGGTGGATGGTGTCGCATGGTAGGATACATAAGGTAAAACTATTCCCCTAGGGTCACAACAGTGGTATTCTAGTCTCGCCAGGATGCATATATTACAACTTAGTACATATTTGTCTGTCCATGAAGTGCCACCTAGATCCAACACATCAATCAACTCGGACACTGAGGAAGTTGATGAAGGATTGAAACATCAACGATGCATATTTTGGACCCGTCAAAGATGACCACCTGTACAAAGAGGACCCCACTAAGACTCTAGTCACCATGCCTCACATAGATGCACATAGGGAAATTCCCAAAGGACACTTCAACGCTGGCATGGACCGATCTGAAGCTGCCCCATGTCCATGGGCCCATGATGATGTCAACATGACATCATCTAATTTTTTTTCACATTCTCCTAGACTTTCAAAATGATATAACCATTGGGAAGAGGACGTGCATTCCAAACATGGGAACGAGGGAGAATATCTCGAACAAGTGGAGGATTCACTAGCAGTGTACCAAATCAGTTGGAAAAGATGTGATGCATAACAAGATATCCAACATCACATTCAAATCCTTTCGTTCATCATCATTCCACTGCCTACAGCTGACAAAGGAAAATAATCATCACCTCAACATGTCCACTCATGCAAACCCAAGATCTCAATAGATCATTCCAAGTGTGGAGAAATTGTTACCTCTTGTCAGTTTTACGCATAGACATGTGTTAAGATATTAAGGGAGAACCACTGGGATCATGCGTAACCAATCTATGAGTAATTTGATTTATAAAGGTGAGTTAGTCCGATGACAAGTGTTTTAGATGATGATTCACATGCACAATCCCTCTTCTTAGGAGTGGATTATGAATCCTCATGGCTACAGATGTGGGGAGGGTGTGTTCTACATTTCATCAAGAGAAGAATGCCTTTGTTTGGTATCATTTTCTTGATTTCGAAGATATAAGGGCATTCGAGAATCTATCCTAAGATGCAGTTGCATCAATTGGTCAACTTGACATAGCAGTTTGAGGCAGGAGATTCAAAGGGTTGGTCAATGATGTTCTGTATGGATGATTGGCGTGGACTAAGAGGAAGACATTGGATGTTCTTCCAACCAACCATGGACCCAAATCATTCCATGGTTGAGTAGGTCCAAAATTACATATTCGAACCCAATTGATTCATCCAAAGAGATTCACTTAGAGGCTCAATTGGATAAGAAGAACATGATCCCAACAACATCATCATGCCAACTTTGAGGGTAAAAATATTTTCCTTTTAACACACGAAATCTGAAAATATCAGTTGACAAGATGGAATGAGTTAAGAACTCAAAGGTGGTATCAATATTATGAAAATATGTATTCATCTCCAAGAAGCACTATATTTTTTAGCAGATGTTTTTCCTACGACAAAGAACTTATAAATAAACGTAAGGAGCTCATTTTCCAGGTCGACACTTTGGGGAATTTAAGAGTATCTTATAAAAAATTTTTTTGAACAAGATCCCCTTAGATACAAAAATATTTTTAAGGATGTAGGATTTAATAGATTCATCCCCTATGTTATGCTTCAGTCTATGCTTCTTTTTGTGCACGTGTTCCTGTAAAGCCACCATCCCATTTTCGAGCTCTTCTATCTGATCATCATTAATAAAATCTCGAGAAACAAGTTTTATGACATGTTCAGTGTAACTGTGTGTTGTATAACTTATGATACTGAAGTGATTTCCTATGAATGTATGACCACTTGTCATTTTTTCATGTGTTTAATGATATGCAGAGGGTACCTCCATGGATTTAAATGTATGAACATGTTTATTGTTTGCTGCATGATTTAATGATCTGATACAACTATTAGAACTGTTGAATTATTAATTTCTCATCATGTTGTTCTTTCCATAAACTGTGAGATTCACCTTAAATATACCTCACATGTTTATCATGTATTTCTTCTAAATCCATCACTCACCACCTTTAAAATTTAATTGTCTGAAGAACTTGTGGAAAAATGCCTCTTGGGGATGAATGTTTTAATTTATGGTATGGGATTGCTTAAGGGTCGAGATTTTTATAGGAGAGAGAGAAAAACTTACCCACATTTTTTCATAATTTTTGCTTTATAAGAATGGATTTAAATCTCATCTCAAGTCTTAGCTCCCACGATGCCTCAAAATCATTCCACTAACAACCTGAAACATCTCAAGGGACAACAGGTTTTATCCAAGATATTGGAGTTGAACACAGAGGGAGAAGAATGGGATGATTTAGAAGATATAAACCTTGATAAAGTTCCCCCTCCAAACAAACAAGCAAGTGATGAAGAATTTATTAAAAAAGAACCTCCATATCTTGAGAATTCCTTGGATGAGAGCGTTGAAGATCATGCATCTCCAAGGAAGGAGGGTGAGGAAGAATCCTATGAAGAGGGTTACCAACCCCTTGAAGAGGAGAAATAATTTCCTCATTATTTTTTTGAAGACAACGAAGACTTGATTGAAGAACATATCCGAGAGAGGTGAATCATGAGCAATATTACCGAGAAGAACATGAGTTTCCTTGAAAACATGCCGAAAAGGAACAATTTGATGAAACACACCATGTTGAAGACCTGATCCATGAAGAGGCTCCTCATGAAGACAAATCCCTGATATTTTCTCCTCCATTTGATGAGTTCATCCAAGTTCACGTCTCTCTTGCACATGAAGGAAGGAACGTGGTAAGTTTTACTTCTTTCCAAGAATTTTATGATGCTCTATTCTATGATTCAGAAAGTGAATAAGTGATAGAGGAACCCTTGGATACTTTAGACCCTTCATGCTATATTGAAAGTGATGATGTTATTGAAAGTATTGACAAGTTTATACATGTTGGGAGGTAGACATGGGATATGACTTATCATGGCTTTAATGGAGATCCCATTTATGATATTGAAGGTCATTTTCAATTATTTCCATTGGAACAACAATACATGACTGCTACTAATTCAGATGTTTGGAAACATGAAGATGACATTATTACACAGTTGTTCCAACCACCTAGGGATGAATTATCACTTTGTTCTCATGATCCTAGGGGGGTTTGATACTTATTCTTCTGAGCACTTGGATTTATTCTACAAAGAAAATTTTCAACCACCATTGTGCTCTAATTTTGATGAGAGTGAGGACATGGTTTTCTTGGAGCATGATGTGGGTGACGAGAGTTTCCAACCTCCTCTTCTTTCACCTTTATATTCCACTATATATATGGTTTGGAATTTTTATCATGATAGTCACTTTCCTGTAGGACATATTTGTTTTCAACCTATGGCTTGTCGTGAGGGATTTTGGTTTCATACATATGACCAAAAATCCTTGGGTTGGGAGATTGTTTTTTTCTCTAGGCCTGGTTTGATCCCTTGCATTTCTCTTTCTTCTTCCATGGACAACCTTATAGTTTCCCATAGGTTCCTTCTCATCCCTTCTTCTCGATCTTTGGGTGATAGCCGTCTAGAAGAGGATGAAGAATTTCCTTTATCTGATTCTTTTGGCCTTGTCTTGGGATGGATAGGGAAGGGTTGTGGTGACACCTCTTTACATGATTTTGTCCCTCCCTCCTACCTCCATGAGTTCGATTTTATGATTATTTATGATATAACGACCGCTCTAACTCATGTTATTTTTGTTCTTGATTTATATTTATTCTAGTCTATGATGAAGCACAAGGGTATATGTTTTGATACAATTCTAGGATGGTTTTACTAGCTATACCATTATACCTAGAATTTCTACTAGCATAGGTCAGGGTAGGTAGGTTAGGCATTTGCACTTTGCATTTCATTTTTTCATCATGCATATTATACTAGTGTAGTTTTGAATTTTCATAAATACATGTTGCATTCTCATTCTAAATACATATTAGGAAGTTGCATTTGAATATTTTTATTTTTCATTTCATAGATAAGGACAATTTTCTTTTCAGTATGGTTTTGTATTATCACTGACAGTCGGTGGATAACATCCACCAACAAATACTTCTAGAGTGTTTTGTTGGTTGAAGTGGGTGCATGACTGTAGGTCTTGGAAAACCAAAGATGCTGACATTCTCATGCAATCTACAGTGAGCACATGTATCCATGTTGGAGCCAAATGTTACCCCCCAACCTACGAGTAACTAGAGGAGATCATGTCTTGAGGCCTACAATGGAGAACATTATTTACACCATGATGATGCTGATAAACATGTCCACTAATGGTAGCCCAACCAACCCCATGATTTTCCTCCTAGAAAAAATCAACCAAGGCTCGTCACATTTAAGCAACCTAGGGTATGGGGCATGGTAAGCCAATTTCACCATGAGGTATGGTTAGTCCTTTTTTCATGCAAGGTGTTGTGTTTAATTTATTAGGTATGTAGACAAGGATTATTGGTTGAAGTTGGATAGTGGATCACTTGCTTGAGAAATTGTCTTGGTTGCCTGGTTTCACCTTGGTGGTCAACTTCTGTTCCTTGGTCCCGTGTTTTCATCGCCTAGGGAAAAGGGGTAATACTGGGGGGCCCTCCCAAGGGTAACATTTCTCTCTCGACCATAATTAATATTTTCCATCATAAATCCTTTCATATATCCTAAACTTAGGCTATGACCCATACTCTCATGAGAAAGGGGTTGACGAACCAACGATAGATTACAACTGCTATTAAATAATAAGAAAATGATCATAAAAATAAAGTGAGCATATCAAATAAGGAACACCAAAATATGGTCCAAATCAAGCTCTACTCATTTAGTGCTCACCCCTGTCCAAAAAAGGTAATGCTAAATCTTGGAAAACCTCTAAAGGGGACCCTCAAATTTACAAATTATAAATGAAAGAAGGGATTAGAAAGATGGCTAATAAAGGGGTTTGGAAAAAGGTGGCACACAAATATTGGGCAACTCAAGAGCAAGCATGCCCTCAACAAAATCTCTCATAGAGATGGACACCATAAACCATTAAGGAATCCTTAAACCATAATGTCTTCACACTTACTCTTGATGGGTTTTTACTTTCCCTTGTCACTCTTAGGACCTATCTCTCTACATGGGTTATTTATTTATTGTCTAGGTGGCACACCTAATAGGGCTAGATGAAGGCCCTCCCATACTTAAACTTGGTAACCCTCACAAGGTCTTGGGATTGGGTGATACTTGAAGGGGATGCTAGGGTGAACTATTTACATGGCTTGCATCTTAGGCATCGACTTACTTTGCATGATTTAAGGACTAACATGTATTATGGATAGTGGTTTACTTTGTATTATATTCTTCTTTGTTTTGAATGTCCTTGACAGGGCTCTTTGAGGGACATCTTGGGTTGTGCCCAGGATGTTGTTCCTTATTGCAGTATTTGGCATGTGTGATAGAGAGAAGCGAGTCATCCAATGATTCAACACCCTCAGATAGTGGATCTGACATGCTTGGGACCTTGGATGATGGATGTTTGAGATTTTTTTTGGGCCAGCTGTTCATATTCCGCATACATGGGTAGAAATCCAACAAGTTGGGAAGGGCACCCAAAACCATTGTGCACGAAGGATGGAGGATGTTTCCTTTGGAGGCATTATGACATCAATGGAGGATGATATTTCACCCCTCTTTCACTAGGACGTGGCCTTTGGAGACCTATGATGCCACTATCTAGCCCTTGAAATCACCTTGGAGGTTAGAGTTTGATGGATGGTGTCATTCCAGAAGTGGTTTGACTTGAGAAGACACCTTGCATGGTACCTTTTTACATTGGATCATGACACATGGCCTTTGGAGGCCCAACATTCCACTCCTTGAGGCTTAACATCACATTTTCAGCCCTACATCACCCTTCTAGGGCATGATGTCACCTTTCTAGGGCATGATGTCACCCTATTAAGGAATCTGTTTTATGTAATTTTTATTTTGGCATATTGTATAGGAAAATGAAGGGGTCAACCCTCTTCTAATTTGTAGTTAACAAATTTATGTGGACAAATCAGTTTAGGGTGGCCTCATATAAAACTTCCACCCTCACATTTCATTTTTGATCATAATAACTCTCCTTTGAGAGAGAATACTTCTAATTTTTTTTTCCCTATTTGGGATACTAGCTCTTTTTTTCTCATGCACTATGCTTGGAGGATCAATTGTGGAGTGCCTTTGTTGATTTTGGAGAGGAATTTATGCAATTAGGATTTTTATCTCATGATATTTTGGCTATAGTAATTAAATTTCTGCAATTCATATTTATGCTATTATGTTTCATGGTGATTTTTTCTAGTCATGCTAAACATCTTGCTTGGTGAAACCCTAAGAGAGGAGCATAATTGCTTCCTCCTCTCACTAGGTTATTTTGTCCAAAATTTGTGAAGGAATCCTTGCTAGGGTTAGACTCCTAAAGCCATAAAGTGCTATCACTTTATGATTTTATCCCTAGACATTTGATTTTAACCTATTTGAAGTATCAATAAGGGATAAAAGGTTGTTAGAGCCCAAATGTTATTTCACTCTAGCAATCCTTCTCTTTAAGGTTTAAACCCTAAGGCCCTAATGTGATAACACCTTAGAGTTTAAAACATACCTCTTGGTTTCTACTAGTTTAATCTTCAAGTGTTGTTTCATTTGTTGTTATAAAGTCTCCATAGCCCTAAGACACTGGTTACATAGCTCTCTTATGGTGAAATTGATCAAACACTTTCTTTCAACTCTCTTAATCTCTCTACTAACATTGCTAACACTAACACTTACTAATTTGTTAGTAAACTTGCTGCTATTTCAAAAGTTTGCTACAACCACCTAATAACTCTTTTATTTGCTGCATACACTCATTGGTTGGTGTCCTAAATCATTTTGAAATTGCATATAACAATTGAGTATTGTTCTAGTGGATTTGTGCTAAGTTTTCCTTGTAAATTGTTGTATTTCTCATCAATATTTGTTGCTGCTGTTAAAATTTATTTACTGTTGTTGTACCACTATTAATTTCTTCAAATTTATAACAACCATAACAAATTTTCATGTCTAGTGTATTTAGGAGACATTTATTCCTTGTTTGAACTTGGAAATAATCATATACATGCTATAAAGTTTTCTTGTTTCAGGAAGGTACTCAATCAACCTTATACCTCTTATCTTCCTTGACCTAGACCTTTTACTTGGTGATCAAGAGAGGGGGTAGTAGGATTGGATACTATACTTAATACTTTGATCCCTTGAGGTCACCAGGGAAGCCTCCCTTCTGGTGTACCTCTTCCATCACTAAAACATGGAAATTTATTACTAAGGTTACATTGGTAGGATCTTTTGTAGTTACACAAGATTTGAGGACTTGTGGTGGGGATTTGTACAAGTACAAATCCTATGATAACAAGACTCATGCAAGTTTGAGTATAGGGAGAAACCAAAGTGTGTATCCTATTAGGAGGCAGAGAAGAAGTTCTGAGGTAAACATATTGCAAGGTGAAATCAGGAAAATTAAACCACCAAATTTTAATGGTGAGCACAAGAAAGGAGAAGTGGACAAGGCTTGGCTATTAGAAATGAAGAAATATTCCCAACTGCATGATTACCCCTCAATGGTAGAAGCTATAATTGCAACCTACCACTTGCAATGAAAGGAAACCATGTGGTGGGATCAGATTAATCAAGCAAAGAACCTTCATGAGAAGAGGATCTCATGGAGGTAGTTCAAAGGATATTTCAAAGAGAAATATTTGTTCAAGAATTACTATGAAAGGAAGATGAAATAGTTCTTTGAAATAAAGTTGGGAAGCATGATGATGTATGAATATGAGAAAAGTTTCTTTGAATTGTTAAATTATGTTGACCTCATAAAGGATGAAAAATTCAAAATCCAAAGGTTTATAAGTGGGTTATGTTGGAATACTGAGAGGGGGGGTGAATCAATATGAGCACTTTTACCACTTTCAATCACAATATATATAAAATTCAAATTTATCAGTAGTATTGAATATTTTATCACTTATGCATTCAATATATCATTGCATCATAAACAATATCATTCATCACTACAAAATAAACAACCACATATATACAATACACTAGACTTTACGTGGAAACCCAAATGGGAGAAAAGCACATAATGATTTCTTATATATATATCAATAATACATTCATAGGAAGAACCAACTTTCCAATTCTCCAACACCAACTGGAAGGAGGCTCCAACCCCCTATTTACAGGCTCCAACTTGAAGGAAGCTACAACTCCCTGAATTCTCTAGCTACAATTGGAAGGAGGCTCCAACCCCCTAGTTTACAGGATCCAACCTTAAGGACGCTCCAACTCCATATGTTCTATGGCTCCAACTATAATGAGGATATGACCCCCTGATTTACAGGCTCCAACCCAAAGGAAGCTCCAACTCCCTCAGTTATCTGACACCAACCAGAAGAAGGTTACAACCCCCTTTCATTTCCCCTTCATTCCTCCTTGAAATATAAATGGAGACTCAAACTGTCACTGAAATCATAAATGATAATCAACCTATCAATGTCACTGATAATCAACCTGTCACTATCATTGATACTCAACCTGTCACTGTCACTATCACATCAACCTGTCATTGTCATTGTCACATCAACCTATCATTGTCACTCTGTCACATTAACCAATAACTATCACTCTGTCACATCCACTTGTACCTGATCATGCATCAACCATGTACATCAACCCTGTACCAGAACCTGTACCATACCATGTACATCAACCATATACCAAAACCTATACCATATCATGTAGATCAACCATGTACCAAAACCTATACCATACCATGTACATAAACCATGTACAAGAACTTGTACCATACCTTGTACATCAACCATGTACCATATCATGCATCAAACATGTACCAAACTTGTACCATATCATTATCAACCATGCATCATAACATCACCAAGATGTGTCTCAATATCACCAATCATGTACCATAAGATATGCCAAGTGTAGGTACCATAACATCAATGATCAACTATATACCTCAATCATATACCAAAACCATGTACCATGTACCAAGCATCAACTATGTACCAAATGATGTGCCTCATACATATCCCACCACATACTAAGTGTATACCTAAACCATGTACCAAATCACAAATATGTGCCTATAACAACCATGGCATATACCAAACCAAATACAAAGGTAATATAACATCACTCAACCATGTAGCCAATATGTACCTCAATCTATGTGCCTCAAGCACATGCCAACATTCATAAACCATGTACCAAGATATACCATCAAACATGTGCC
>JASDQU010370930.1:90656-104062 GCA_032191745.1 Picea mariana
GGCACATGTTTGATGGTATATCTTGGTACATGGTTTATGAATGTTGGCATGTGCTTGAGGCACATAGATTGAGGTACATATTGGCTACATGGTTGAGTGATGTTATATTACCTTTGTATTTGGTTTGGTATATGCCATGGTTGTTATAGGCACATATTTGTGATTTGGTACATGGTTTAGGTATACACTTAGTATGTGGTGGGATATGTATGAGGCACATCATTTGGTACATAGTTGATGCTTGGTACATGGTACATGGTTTTGGTATATGATTGAGGTATATAGTTGATCATTGATGTTATGGTACCTACACTTGGCATATCTTATGGTACATGATTGGTGATATTGAGACACATCTTGGTGATGTTATGATGCATGGTTGATAATGATATGGTACAAGTTTGGTACATGTTTGATGCATGATATGGTACATGGTTGATGTACAAGGTATGGTACAAGTTCTTGTACATGGTTTATGTACATGGTATGGTATAGGTTTTGGTACATGGTTGATCTACATGATATGGTATAGGTTTTGGTATATGGTTGATGTACATGGTATGGTACAGGTTCTGGTACAGGGTTGATGTACATGGTTGATGCATGATCAGGTACAAGTGGATGTGACAGAGTGATAGTTATTGGTTAATGTGACAGAGTGACAATGATAGGTTGATGTGACAATGACAATGACAGGTTGATGTGATAGTGACAGTGACAGGTTGAGTATCAATGATAGTGACAGGTTGATTATCAGTGACATTGATAGGTTGATTATCATTTATGATTTCAGTGACAGTTTGAGTCTCCATTTATATTTCAAGGAGGAATGAAGGGGAAATGAAAGGGGGTTGTAACCTTCTTCTGGTTGGTGTCAGATAACTGAGGGAGTTGGAGCTTCCTTTGGGTTGGAGCCTGTAAATCAGGGGGTCATATCCTCATTATAGTTGGAGCCATAGAACATATGGAGTTGGAGCGTCCTTAAGGTTGGATCCTGTAAACTAGGGGGTTGGAGCCTCCTTCCAATTGTAGCTAGAGAATTCAGGGAGTTGTAGCTTCCTTCAAGTTGGAGCCTGTAAATAGGGGGTTGGAGCCTCCTTCCAGTTGGTGTTGGAGAATTGGAAAGTTGGTTCTTCCTATGAATGTATTATTGATATATATATAAGAAATCATTATGTGCTTTTCTCCCATTTGGGTTTCCACGTAAAGTCTAGTGTATTGTATATATGTGGTTGTTTATTTTGTAGTGATGAATGATATTGTTTATGATGCAATGATATATTGAATGCATAAGTGATAAAATATTCAATACTACTGATAAATTTGAATTTTATATATATTGTGATTGAAAGTGGTAAAAGTGCTCATATTGATTCACCCCCCCTCTCAGTATTCCAACATAACCCACTTATAAACCTTTGGATTTTGAATTTTTCATCCTTTATGAGGTCAACATAATTTAACAATTCAAAGAAACTTTTCTCATATTCATACATCATCATGCTTCCCAACTTTATTTCAAAGAACTATTTCATCTTCCTTTCATAGTAATTCTTGAACAAATATTTCTCTTTGAAATATCCTTTGAACTACCTCCATGAGATCCTCTTCTCATGAAGGTTCTTTGCTTGATTAATCTGATCCCACCACATGGTTTCCTTTCATTGCAAGTGGTAGGTTGCAATTATAGCTTCTACCATTGAGGGGTAATCATGCAGTTGGGAATATTTCTTCATTTCTAATAGCCAAGCCTTGTCCACTTCTCCTTTCTTGTGCTCACCATTAAAATTTGGTGGTTTAATTTTCCTGATTTCACCTTGCAATATGTTTACCTCAGAACTTCTTCTCTGCCTCCTAATAGGATACACACTTTGGTTTCTCCCTATACTCAAACTTGCATGAGTCTTGTTATCATAGGATTTGTACTTGTACAAATCCCCACCACAAGTCCTCAAATCTTGTGTAACTACAAAAGATCCTACCAATGTAACCTTAGTAATAAATTTCCATGTTTTAGTGATGGAAGAGGTACACCAGAAGGGAGGCTTCCCTGGTGACCTCAAGGGATCAAAGTATTAAGTATAGTATCCAATCCTACTACCCCCTCTCTTGATCACCAAGTAAAAGGTCTAGGTCAAGGAAGATAAGAGGTATAAGGTTGATTGAGTACCTTCCTGAAACAAGAAAACTTTATAGCATGTATATGATTATTTCCAAGTTCAAACAAGGAATAAATGTCTCCTAAATACACTAGACATGAAAATTTGTTATGGTTGTTATAAATTTGAAGAAATTAATAGTGGTACAACAACAGTAAATAAATTTTAACAGCAGCAACAAATATTGATGAGAAATACAACAATTTACAAGGAAAACTTAGCACAAATCCACTAGAACAATACTCAATTGTTATATGCAATTTCAAAATGATTTAGGACACCAACCAATGAGTGTATGCAGCAAATAAAAGAGTTATTAGGTGGTTGTAGCAAACTTTTGAAATAGCAGCAAGTTTACTAACAAATTAGTAAGTGTTAGTGTTAGCAATGTTAGTAGAGAGATTAAGAGAGTTGAAAGAAAGTGTTTGATCAATTTCACCATAAGAGAGCTATGTAACCAGTGTCTTAGGGCTATGGAGACTTTATAACAACAAATGAAACAACACTTGAAGATTAAACTAGTAGAAACCAAGAGGTATGTTTTAAACTCTAAGGTGTTATCACATTAGGGCCTTAGGGTTTAAACCTTAAAGAGAAGGATTGCTAGAGTGAAATAACATTTGGGCTCTAACAACCTTTTATCCCTTATTGATACTTCAAATAGGTTAAAATCAAATGTCTAGGGATAAAATCATAAAGTGATAGCACTTTATGGCTTTAGGAGTCTAACCCTAGCAAGGATTCCTTCACAAATTTTGGACAAAATAACCTAGTGAGAGGAGGAAGCAATTATGCTCCTCTCTTAGGGTTTCACCAAGCAAGATGTTTAGCATGACTAGAAAAAATCACCATGAAACATAATAGCATAAATATGAATTGCAGAAATTTAATTACTATAGCCAAAATATCATGAGATAAAAATCCTAATTGCATAAATTCCTCTCCAAAATCAACAAAGGCACTCCACAATTGATCCTCCAAGCATAGTGCATGAGAAAAAAAGAGCTAGTATCCCAAATAGGGAAAAAAAAATTAGAAGTATTCTCTCTCAAAGGAGAGTTATTATGATCAAAAATGAAATGTGAGGGTGGAAGTTTTATATGAGGCCACCCTAAACTGATTTGTCCACATAAATTTGTTAACTACAAATTAGAAGAGGGTTGACCCCTTCATTTTCCTATACAATATGCCAAAATAAAAATTACATAAAACAGATTCCTTAATAGGGTGACATCATGCCCTAGAAAGGTGACATCATGCCCTAGAAGGGTGATGTAGGGCTGAAAATGTGATGTTAAGCCTCAAGGAGTGGAATGTTGGGCCTCCAAAGGCCATGTGTCATGATCCAATGTAAAAAGGTACCATGCAAGGTGTCTTCTCAAGTCAAACCACTTCTGGAATGACACCATCCATCAAACTCTAACCTCCAAGGTGATTTCAAGGGCTAGATAGTGGCATCATAGGTCTCCAAAGGCCACGTCCTAGTGAAAGAGGGGTGAAATATCATCCTCCATTGATGTCATAATGCCTCCAAAGGAAACATCCTCCATCCTTCGTGCACAATGGTTTTGGGTGCCCTTCCCAACTTGTTGGATTTCTACCCATGTATGCGGAATATGAACAGCTGGCCCAAAAAAAATCTCAAACATCCATCATCCAAGGTCCCAAGCATGTCAGATCCACTATCTGAGGGTGTTGAATCATTGGATGACTCGCTTCTCTCTATCACACATGCCAAATACTGCAATAAGGAACAACATCCTGGGCACAACCCAAGATGTCCCTCAAAGAGCCCTGTCAAGGACATTCAAAACAAAGAAGAATATAATACAAAGTAAACCACTATCCATAATACATGTTAGTCCTTAAATCATGCAAAGTAAGTCGATGCCTAAGATGCAAGCCATGTAAATAGTTCACCCTAGCATCCCCTTCAAGTATCACCCAATCCCAAGACCTTGTGAGGGTTACCAAGTTTAAGTATGGGAGGGCCTTCATCTAGCCCTATTAGGTGTGCCACCTAGACAATAAATAAATAACCCATGTAGAGAGATAGGTCCTAAGAGTGACAAGGGAAAGTAAAAACCCATCAAGAGTAAGTGTGAAGACATTATGGTTTAAGGATTCCTTAATGGTTTATGGTGTCCATCTCTATGAGAGATTTTGTTGAGGGCATGCTTGCTCTTGAGTTGCCCAATATTTGTGTGCCACCTTTTTCCAAACCCCTTTATTAGCCATCTTTCTAATCCCTTCTTTCATTTATAATTTGTAAATTTGAGGGTCCCCTTTAGAGGTTTTCCAAGATTTAGCATTACCTTTTTTGGACAGGGGTGAGCACTAAATGAGTAGAGCTTGATTTGGACCATATTTTGGTGTTCCTTATTTGATATGCTCACTTTATTTTTATGATCATTTTCTTATTATTTAATAGCAGTTGTAATCTATCGTTGGTTCGTCAACCCCTTTCTCATGAGAGTATGGGTCATAGCCTAAGTTTAGGATATATGAAAGGATTTATGATGGAAAATATTAATTATGGTCGAGAGAGAAATGTTACCCTTGGGAGGGCCCCCCAGTATTACCCCTTTTCCCTAGGCGATGAAAACACGGGACCAAGGAACAGAAGTTGACCACCAAGGTGAAACCAGGCAACCAAGACAATTTCTCAAGCAAGTGATCCACTATCCAACTTCAACCAATAATCCTTGTCTACATACCTAATAAATTAAACACAACACCTTGCATGAAAAAAGGACTAACCATACCTCATGGTGAAATTGGCTTACCATGCCCCATACCCTAGGTTGCTTAAATGTGACGAGCCTTGGTTGATTTTTTCTAGGAGGAAAATCATGGGGTTGGTTGGGCTACCATTAGTGGACATGTTTATCAGCATCATCATGGTGTAAATAATGTTCTCCATTGTAGGCCTCAAGACATGATCTCCTCTAGTTACTCGTAGGTTGGGGGGTAACATTTGGCTCCAACATGGATACATGTGCTCACTGTAGATTGCATGAGAATGTCAGCATCTTTGGTTTTCCAAGACCTACAGTCATGCACCCACTTCAACCAACAAAACACTCTAGAAGTATTTGTTGGTGGATGTTATCCACCGACTGTCAGTGATAATACAAAACCATACTGAAAAGAAAATTGTCCTTATCTATGAAATGAAAAATAAAAATATTCAAATGCAACTTCCTAATATGTATTTAGAATGAGAATGCAACATGTATTTATGAAAATTCAAAACTACACTAGTATAATATGCATGATGAAAAAATGAAATGCAAAGTGCAAATGCCTAACCTACCTACCCTGACCTATGCTAGTAGAAATTCTAGGTATAATGGTATAGCTAGTAAAACCATCCTAGAATTGTATCAAAACATATACCCTTGTGCTTCATCATAGACTAGAATAAATATAAATCAAGAACAAAAATAACATGAGTTAGAGCGGTCGTTATATCATAAATAATCATAAAATCGAACTCATGGAGGTAGGAGGGAGGGACAAAATCATGTAAAGAGGTGTCACCACAACCCTTCCCTATCCATCCCAAGACAAGGCCAAAAGAATCAGATAAAGGAAATTCTTCATCCTCTTCTAGACGGCTATCACCCAAAGATCGAGAAGAAGGGATGAGAAGGAACCTATGGGAAACTATAAGGTTGTCCATGGAAGAAGAAAGAGAAATGCAAGGGATCAAACCAGGCCTAGAGAAAAAAACAATCTCCCAACCCAAGGATTTTTGGTCATATGTATGAAACCAAAATCCCTCACGACAAGCCATAGGTTGAAAACAAATATGTCCTACAGGAAAGTGACTATCATGATAAAAATTCCAAACCATATATATAGTGGAATATAAAGGTGAAAGAAGAGGAGGTTGGAAACTCTCGTCACCCACATCATGCTCCAAGAAAACCATGTCCTCACTCTCATCAAAATTAGAGCACAATGGTGGTTGAAAATTTTCTTTGTAGAATAAATCCAAGTGCTCAGAAGAATAAGTATCAAACCCCCCTAGGATCATGAGAACAAAGTGATAATTCATCCCTAGGTGGTTGGAACAACTGTGTAATAATGTCATCTTCATGTTTCCAAACATCTGAATTAGTAGCAGTCATGTATTGTTGTTCCAATGGAAATAATTGAAAATGACCTTCAATATCATAAATGGGATCTCCATTAAAGCCATGATAAGTCATATCCCATGTCTACCTCCCAACATGTATAAACTTGTCAATACTTTCAATAACATCATCACTTTCAATATAGCATGAAGGGTCTAAAGTATCCAAGGGTTCCTCTATCACTTATTCACTTTCTGAATCATAGAATAGAGCATCATAAAATTCTTGGAAAGAAGTAAAACTTACCACGTTCCTTCCTTCATGTGCAAGAGAGACGTGAACTTGGATGAACTCATCAAATGGAGGAGAAAATATCAGGGATTTGTCTTCATGAGGAGCCTCTTCATGGATCAGGTCTTCAACATGGTGTGTTTCATCAAATTGTTCCTTTTCGGCATGTTTTCAAGGAAACTCATGTTCTTCTCGGTAATATTGCTCATGATTCACCTCTCTCGGATATGTTCTTCAATCAAGTCTTCGTTGTCTTCAAAAAAATAATGAGGAAATTATTTCTCCTCTTCAAGGGGTTGGTAACCCTCTTCATAGGATTCTTCCTCACCCTCCTTCCTTGGAGATGCATGATCTTCAACGCTCTCATCCAAGGAATTCTCAAGATATGGAGGTTCTTTTTTAATAAATTCTTCATCACTTGCTTGTTTGTTTGGAGGGGGAACTTTATCAAGGTTTATATCTTCTAAATCATCCCATTCTTCTCCCTCTGTGTTCAACTCCAATATCTTGGATAAAACCTGTTGTCCCTTGAGATGTTTCAGGTTGTTAGTGGAATGATTTTGAGGCATCGTGGGAGCTAAGACTTGAGATGAGATTTAAATCCATTCTTATAAAGCAAAAATTATGAAAAAATGTGGGTAAGTTTTTCTCTCTCTCCTATAAAAATCTCGACCCTTAAGCAATCCCATACCATAAATTAAAACATTCATCCCCAAGAGGCATTTTTCCACAAGTTCTTCAGACAATTAAATTTTAAAGGTGGTGAGTGATGGATTTAGAAGAAATACATGATAAACATGTGAGGTATATTTAAGGTGAATCTCACAGTTTATGGAAAGAACAACATGATGAGAAATTAATAATTCAACAGTTCTAATAGTTGTATCAGATCATTAAATCATGCAGCAAACAATAAACATGTTCATACATTTAAATCCATGGAGGTACCCTCTGCATATCATTAAACACATGAAAAAATGACAAGTGGTCATACATTCATAGGAAATCACTTCAGTATCATAAGTTATACAACACACAGTTACACTGAACATGTCATAAAACTTGTTTCTCGAGATTTTATTAATGATGATCAGATAGAAGAGCTCGAAAATGGGATGGTGGCTTTACAGGAACACGTGCACAAAAAGAAGCATAGACTGAAGCATAACATAGGGGATGAATCTATTAAATCCTACATCCTTAAAAATATTTTTGTATCTAAGGGGATCTTGTTCAAAAAAATTTTTTATAAGATACTCTTAAATTCCCCAAAGTGTCGACCTGGAAAATGAGCTCCTTACGTTTATTTATAAGTTCTTTGTCGTAGGAAAAACATCTGCTAAAAAATATAGTGCTTCTTGGAGATGAATACATATTTTCATAATATTGATACCACCTTTGAGTTCTTAACTCATTCCATCTTGTCAACTGATATTTTCAGATTTCGTGTGTTAAAAGGAAAATATTTTTACCCTCAAAGTTGGCATGATGATGTTGTTGGGATCATGTTCTTCTTATCCAATTGAGCCTCTAAGTGAATCTCTTTGGATGAATCAATTGGGTTCGAATATGTAATTTTGGACCTACTCAACCATGGAATGATTTGGGTCCATGGTTGGTTGGAAGAACATCCAATGTCTTCCTCTTAGTCCACGCCAATCATCCATACAGAACATCATTGACCAACCCTTTGAATCTCCTGCCTCAAACTGCTATGTCAAGTTGACCAATTGATGCAACTGCATCTTAGGATAGATTCTCGAATGCCCTTATATCTTCGAAATCAAGAAAATGATACCAAACAAAGGCATTCTTCTCTTGATGAAATGTAGAACACACCCTCCCCACATCTGTAGCCATGAGGATTCATAATCCACTCCTAAGAAGAGGGATTGTGCATGTGAATCATCATCTAAAACACTTGTCATCGGACTAACTCACCTTTATAAATCAAATTACTCATAGATTGGTTACGCATGATCCCAGTGGTTCTCCCTTAATATCTTAACACATGTCTATGCGTAAAACTGACAAGAGGTAACAATTTCTCCACACTTGGAATGATCTATTGAGATCTTGGGTTTGCATGAGTGGACATGTTGAGGTGATGATTATTTTCCTTTGTCAGCTGTAGGCAGTGGAATGATGATGAACGAAAGGATTTGAATGTGATGTTGGATATCTTGTTATGCATCACATCTTTTCCAACTGATTTGGTACACTGCTAGTGAATCCTCCACTTGTTCGAGATATTCTCCCTCGTTCCCATGTTTGGAATGCACGTCCTCTTCCCAATGGTTATATCATTTTGAAAGTCTAGGAGAATGTGAAAAAAAATTAGATGATGTCATGTTGACATCATCATGGGCCCATGGACATGGGGCAGCTTCAGATCGGTCCATGCCAGCGTTGAAGTGTCCTTTGGGAATTTCCCTATGTGCATCTATGTGAGGCATGGTGACTAGAGTCTTAGTGGGGTCCTCTTTGTACAGGTGGTCATCTTTGACGGGTCCAAAATATGCATCGTTGATGTTTCAATCCTTCATCAACTTCCTCAGTGTCCGAGTTGATTGATGTGTTGGATCTAGGTGGCACTTCATGGACAGACAAATATGTACTAAGTTGTAATATATGCATCCTGGCGAGACTAGAATACCACTGTTGTGACCCTAGGGGAATAGTTTTACCTTATGTATCCTACCATGCGACACCATCCACCCTTTTCCATGTATCTCGTCAAAACTATCATCACACCCCAATCTCATGCTATCTCCTAAGCATCTTTCTAATGCAACATGCATCCTTAGTCATTGATCGGACTCACTTGCTTTGGTGGATGATCATGCCCACATATTCATCAATTCTTTATCCTTAAGGCTTAGTCTTATGATATAATCCTCTTCGGAAAGGGGCTTAATCCTATTCAAAGTTTGTTAATTTTCTTTGTGCTCCTGATAAGCGCCCATGCACTTGGAACTTAGCCTTGGGCCCTTAGGGCTTCATTTTCATTGTTAAATTTTTTGATCTCTCGATCATATGCTTTCCATTCTTGACCTATAGGCTTTATAATTTCATTGTTATCCTCCTTCTTGTAGGTTTCACCCTCATGATATTGATCATTGTGTGCACTAATGACTCGACCAAATCTAGTTCTAACATCGGCTCCAGCAGGGGCAACATACCCCTATGGTTTATTGAGAACTGTAGACCAAGTGCCTTCTCCTGTTGGGTTGTGGAGTTGTTGAGTAAAAGAAATGAAATCTCTCCTCACAACATTTTTTTGAATCTTTTTTGGCTAAGAAAATATAGGAGGGATTATCACCCTATTTTATAGACTTATTGCAAGTTCAATTAACCTTCAAGTTATTCCACTTAAATACCAATTGTTGTTTTAAATTTATTTATCAAATGCAAACTGAAATAAAGAAATCTGATTTTTTTATATAAAAATTTAAACAAGAAGCAAAATCACATAATCTGATAGAAATAAAAGAGACCAAGAGAGTTTCAAAACCATCAATTATTTTTTTCATTCATTTTTTAACATCCAATACACTTACCATACTTTCAAAGTATGGACCAGATGAAAGTCTAGCAACCTAAGGTAACATACACATAGGCCATTGGTTCCTTCAAATCAGACCAAGAATGATAAGCTAACAACCAAAGCTTGCACTTTGTTATGACTTTGCACAAGAATCTTGTTTAGTACTGAGAAACTAATCCAGAAACCAAAAGAAGTTTGGAGACTATCAAACATACAATCAACATGGAAGCATATCAGAATTTATGCCTCTCGGTCCTAGCTTTTCATCACCTTCAACAGACCCTGTTATCACAAGAAGTGTTTTAGCTTAGAAATCAGAGATGAATGAATCAGTAATGAAATCCCACTTGGAAGTAAGAGCATACCTTATCAGACCAATGTGTTCTCCCTCACCTACCATGACTGCCTATGTTGAAAAAGATCATTCTAACACACATTCACAAACATCAGAACCAGAGCATCATTAATCCATCATCTAAAATTTTTGAAAAACAATATTTTAGACCTGGCTCTATATACCATAATACATATGCAAGCACTCACTATGCATTTCATGTTCTAGAGCTAATAATCACTTAGAACGGGGACTTAGAAGGGTTTTCAGGATTTCATGATTAGGCTTATAATGAGCAGAAAATGGTAAGTATGATAAGGGAAATGTAATATGGGTTGTTCATTTACCATAACTAGCTCTATCAAATCATTACACACACATGAACATCTTTGGGTATAGAACAAAGAAGATATCAAACCAACTGAACACTTATTCAAACTCAAATAATTCTGCTATGAGACACTTCATACAATTGAAACCAAGCATGGGAATGAAATAGGTACTTGGGATAGTGAAAAGGGATTGTAATAAACGAAAAATGTTAAGTATGATGGGAATAAAAAATAGGCATGCTTTTATTACAATTGTCTTAATCATTATTCACCTTTTATGACCCCAACAAGCAGAATTATAATAACCATACAACCATAGTGTTCAATCCATAAGGTCGGTCTCATTTAATTATCCTTTCATCAAATTATTCTTTCAACAAAAGTATTACGATAGTTCGATTATTTCCATACTTCATTCAATAAATACTCTCAGTGACACTTCTGGTGTCATATATTATTCGCAAAAAATCCATGTATTCACCCATATCTACCTTTATTAGATCATAGTATATTACTGCCCAACATTATATGTAAAATTCCATGTAAACGATGCCCGGGATATCAACAAGGCATCGAAACATCAATCAAACAAGCTCCCACGTATTGAAATCATCAAATCTCATTCAAATGCACATAGGTTCCACTATATGCATGTGATTTCCAGAACTAATATCGAAATAATAATTTGTTTCACAAGGGGTGGGAGAAATGCGCCAAGCATCAAATGCAACAATTAATAACATACAACACTATTTTTTTGTGACTGTAATTGAATCCAGGGTAGGAAAACCAACTTTCTTTTCCACTAAATATCATTGCAATGAAGGGTGAGTCGATTCGAAATTACATTGACAAAACCCGTTTTAAAATTTTGATTGTGGTAGAGGTATCATGAAGTGACAAGGTTGAAACCCTTGTTGAATTAGAACAGGATATCTATCATGGATCCTCCTCAAATTATTTTAAATTCTGGTGCGACCCCTTACATAATACGCAGTGAAACGCTATCACCTTTAACTGCTTATTATACATCACATACAACCCACATAATGACAACCAAGTCAACAAGGGTTGTGAATGGTAATGAAACAAACCAACAACAAACCCCAAGTATGGCGAGGGTTTTAACCTAGAAGACTCATGACTCAAACTTGGTTAGGTTTTCAAGTAAAAAATAATGAAATGACCTCTTCAAACTCAAATAAGGGTATGCATAAAGTCGTATGACGCTACTACCCAGGGAATAAAATATGCAGAGTGTGCATGCAACTGCTAGCATGTGATATAAAATACCCAAATACAATAAACGCCATACCTTGTCCTCTAATACTTTACAAACATCCGTAGACCAACAAATAGACATGGTTAACATGCAATCAACTACCAAAAAACAATATCAATCAAAACTATCGACTAGATCATTCTAGATTTTATGCAAGTGAATCACTAAAACTAGGAGCAAAATAAATCCTTTTCTTTTCTAGAAAGAAAAACAAGCATCGAGTGCAAGCATGGCAAGTAGCCATAGAGACAGACATAAAATATTTATAAAAAAAAACACATTAGATGATAGGGAAATGAAACCCTGGTACTTGTTGTCATGCGGGTTAAATGGTGCCTCTGAGTGGTTGCAATAGTTACCAATACTCCAACTTCCTCCAAAACCAAATGATACGAATGCCAAAAACCAAGGTGGTATACCACTGGTGCTGGTGCATTAACTTAGT
Organism: Picea mariana; assembly: GCA_032191745.1. Classification (NCBI taxonomy): domain Eukaryota; kingdom Viridiplantae; phylum Streptophyta; class Pinopsida; order Pinales; family Pinaceae; genus Picea; species Picea mariana. The sequence continues at coordinate 103,129 of JASDQU010370930.1, forward strand.
TGGTCACGTTGTGTTGGGGTGACGATCAACATTAAACATCCACTAAACCTGAGACAAGCCAAGTCAAACCCTACGCAATCGTTGAATTCCAAGTAGTTGCCAGCTCCTTAAAAATCACATGCCACTAACACAGCCACCTATCACATACGACTGTCGACAGTATCCAATATCCATTTAATATCCACTATGCATTATATGGTTGATTCATAGGTAACGTCCCACATGCATTTGAACTTATTACAAGCATTAACAATAAATCGAGGTCATGGACGATAAGTTATTAATGTTTGTATGGAATAAACGTTGGAGTGGGGAATATAATATGTGTTGTAAATTATATCCCATATGCATTAAGACTATAAAGTTTTACCATATGTAAACCTTTTAACCAGCACCTTTTATCAACAGTCAAGATCATTATCACATGGAACATATCCTTGCAACTTGTGTAATATGCATTGGATCATATACATAGTCAATGAAATATATAAGTGATGCGCTAAGCATATATGTATATAAAACACCTTTTATATAACAAGCCACAAAGATAAATTCATCAAGTGCAGTAGGTAGGAGTGAACCAACGAATCATGTAAAAACATTTGCCAACATTGAACCATTTTTTACCATTTGAAGCCTTGAATTATCAACAGCAACCATAACTTGATGATTTTGTCCAATACTGATGTCTTTAAAGTTTTGGAAATTGATGCCCCAAGAGGAATTTTTCTTTAATCATCATTTGAAACCACCACTATTACCATTCATTTCGTTGAAAACAAAAAACCAATCTCATGCCAAATAATAAATATGCAGATCACCAGTAAGAATCCAAGATAGCCATCAGTGAATATAGGACTAGGTGACTTCTTCTTCGAGGGACTCTTAGTGACATTATAGGGGATCCCACATATAGCATTATATATATATATAT
>JASDQU010370930.1:104162-118509 GCA_032191745.1 Picea mariana
TAGTATTGGCTTGAACTCATCTTCTGGTTTTACAGATCAAGAAAAAATCTTGTTATGCACTCAAAAAAATTTATTTGCTCTGGTATGTTGTTTCAAAATAGGGATGGCAGAAGGAGAAAAGCAAAATATGAGAGAGGGGATAGATTTAGCACTCAAGTTTAAGAAAATTGGTCACAGAGGCAGCACGATACAAGGCATTGGACCACAAGTTATTATCTTTCTTTCTGTTTCGGCTACTTATCAGTACTCAAGCATACTTCTAGAAGCAAGCAAAAATTGTGGTTATACAGACTCATCTAAATCACAATGAAACAAAGTCCACAAAATTGAGGGTAAAGAAACAAAGAAATAAAACTGTAGTGAAATAAAATGAATAAAGTTGCAATCAAAACTCAAGCAAAATTGAAAGTAAAGCAACAAAAATGACAAAATAAAGTGTAGAAAAACAAAGCAATTGTACAACCTAAACTGATATTTACATGAAATATTGATTCAAAAAATGTAACAGTTAGCTAGGCTCAACATAATGTCTCAAATTCCAGCCATTGGTCGTAAAAGAGAATAATCTCTCTTTAAAGTCCTTTAACATGTAAGTATTATTTCCGACTATTATAGTGACCTTATAAGGACCTAGCCAGAGTTTTTGGAATTTGGAGTGCTTGCCTTTATTAGCATGTGTGGAGTCCCAAAGCAAGACTTTGTTATTTACTTTAAACTTGACATATTTAGCACACTTATCAAAGTATTTCTTGACTGTTTGTTGCCTTTTTTTAATATTTTCCAATGCATGATTCCTTTGTTCTTCTAAGTCTAGCAGAGCATTCAACCTTTGGTAAACATCAATAGAATTTGATTATTCAATTTGCATAGCTAAACAAAGAGATGTAATTTCAATTTTGACAGGAATAACAGCTTCTTGGCCATAAAAAAGTTGAAAAGGAGTGTGGTCAGTGTTATTTTTGGTGGTTGTGCGATCATCCCATAATGCATATGTGAGGAGGGTATGCCATTGGTAGGGCTTATCATCAATAATCCTTTCCAAAATCATGATCAGGTTTTTGTTAGTGGACTCATCTTGCCCATTTCCCTGAGGGTAATAGGTGGATGAGTTAAGGTGATTGACTCTGAATTTGCTCAGAAACCGACTAAACTTTGTCGAAATAAATGTTGATATGTTATCTAAAATTATTTCAAGCGGAAGACCAAAGAGAGAAAAGATATTAGATTCTAAGAAGTTAATAACCTCCTCATCTTGTGCATTTTTAAGAGGGAAATCTTTGGTCCACTTGGTAAAGTAGTATGTTGTTGTTAGGATAAATACATTCCCTACAGAAGATGGGGGGTTAATAGTGCCGATAAAGTCTAATCCCCATTTAGCAAATGGGAAATCAAGTAAAACTAGTTGTAAAGGCATAGAAAAAAACTGTTCACTACCATAAAAATTTTGACACTTTTCACAAGCCTGAACAAACTTGAAATAATTTTGAAACATCAAGGGCCAAAATAACCAGCTCTGATGATCTTGAAATTTGTAGCTTTTGTTGTGAAATGGACACCTATATGAAGGTTAGAATCTATTGATCCATGAAATTCATTCAAAACTTTTTGGGTTTCTTTATCATCAATACATCTTAACAACAACCCATCATCATATCTATGAAAAATAATATTTCCCAAGATGAGGAACATTGGGGATATCAAGCGCAGTCTTCTATGACGATGTGAATCTAAATGATCTAGTGAAATTATAATGTAAGAGATAATAAATGATATCCTTGTACCAAGGATGATCAGCAAGATATATATCAAGAGTTTCCAAGTAAAACATTGTTGACAAATCATTTTCATCTTCCTCAAGAGAATCACTTGGTTCAGGATGTTGAGCCAAGTGAAGAGTTAAATCACGCCCCTTAATTTCATTGGTTGTAGTAATCGTTTAATCGTGTTCTTGAATTTTGGAAAGCCAATGTGCAAGTTTTCCTGACAGATGAATTTGTGTAAGAAGAAACTTTATTTCAGGCAAAGGGACTCTTACATGTGTTTTCTTGCCCAAAATAAAATGTATGAAATTTCCTATAGCTTTTACCAAGGTGAAAGTGTGTTTTTCAATCAAGGTATATTTCACCTCATGATCTCACAAACTTTGACACATATATGCTATAGGGTTTTCTTGATTTTGGTCAACTTGAAGAAGGATGGCATAGGTTGCCTCTTATGTGGCATTGGTATAGATGATGAAGTATTTACTAAAATCATCCTTGGCTAAGACTGGTGCAAATATTATTTCCTTCTTGATTCCTATAAAAAAATTTATACATCATCAATCCAAGAGAAGGTTCTATCCTGCTTCAAAAAATTATGAATAGGCTTAACCATCACGACAAAGTTGGGAACAAACCTCCTAAAAAAGTTAATAGTACCCATGAAATCTTGAAATCCTTGTTTGGAGGTAGGAGTAGGGAGGTTGATAATCCAAACAACTCTCTCAGGGTCAATACTAATACTACAGTCAAACACAAGATGACTAAGGATATTTCCTTGAGTGACTCTGGAAATAGACTTAGAAGGATTCAATGACATACCAAATTTTCTGCATCGCAGAAAGACTTTCCTAAGATGACCAAAATGATGTGATTGGTTCTTAGAGTAAATAGTTAAGTCATCAAGATAAATCTGAATTATCTTACCGATCAAATCATTGAAAGTTATTTGCATAGCTCTCTGGGATGTGGCACCTGCATTAGACAGGCCAAAAAGCATGCATTTGTAGGAAAAGGTGCCCCATATGGTGGTGAAGGTGTTTTGTATTTTTCATCCCTCTTGACTCTAATTTGATTGTATACAGAAAAACCATCAAGTAGGGACATTATTTGAGATTTTTCCACCTATTGTAGGATCATTTCCATATTAGGAAGTGGAAAATTATCCTTAACGCTAGCTCTATTCAAAGCACGAAAGTCAACACATAGCCTGATCTGACCAGACTTCTTTTGTTCTGGGACCAAATTTGAGACCCATTCAGAATATTTTACCAGAAAGATGATTTGAGATTTTGGTAACTTTTCTACTTCCTTCCTAATAGTAGCTTCAAGGGTAGGGTTTATAGGGATTTTTCTATGCCTTACCGTTTTCATCCCTTCCTTAATAGGAATGGCGTGTTGGATGATGTTTGGATCAAAACCACGAAAAATCCTCATACGACCAGGAAAAGACATCCTTGAATTCACGGAATAAATCCATCAATATTTATTTTCCTCTTGTGAACACTCATCTTATATTTTAAGAATCTTGGGATCATCTAAGGTTCCAATGTTCATGGATACAATGTCTCCAACTTTCATGTTTGACTCCTCTTCTTCAGTATTTTCCTTTTTACCAACATCATTCGTTGAAAATGAACTCTAAAGAGGAGTCAAGCCTTTAGGAAAATTATCATATTCAATAGAAATTACTTCCTTAGGCTTAAGAAGTTCACTTTGTAAGAAAGCACAAATATTCTCATCATTTTTTAAAACCTACCATGATTCAACATTGTCAGGTATATGTGGACGATAAAGAGACATAAAAGTGTAATCAGGTCGTTGTGGTAAAAGTTGTTGAGTAGGAGAGGTAGCAAAAACTTCCAACCTATTATCCATGGTGTTAATCTCCCTTTTTACATGAGTGATATTGAAAGACAACATATTTGAAATCAAAGCCCAAACAACCTGAGCATATCTTTTCATTAGCTTTTTATTGGGATTATAGATTTTTCTAACAAGATTAACTATAAGCTCGGAATCACCAAAAATGGTAAGATGACCACAGGACAAATTTTAATCATTTTTTATACCTAAAAATAAGTCTTCAAACTCGGCAACATTGTTGGTGCAAGCGAATTCTAACCTGAAGGAGAAATTATAGATTTTTCCTACGAGTGAGTAAAGGATAACAACAGCTCCATTTCCTTCATTGGAGCATGCACCATCAAAGTGAATATGCCACAATCTATCATCATATTCAAATTGTTCATGTGGCATGTCATCTTCTTCTGTGAAAATTGAATAAACACGTAGGGTTTCCTCAACATAATTGACATTTAGCTGAGGAACTTTCTCAATGTAAGGTGAGATACGATCTTCTCTGAGAACAATAATGTTCTTCCCATCCTTAGGGATAGACAAATGTGACCCATCTAAAGACAAGTAACCACCCATTAAGGATTGCGAGTCTCTCCCCAAAATAATTGAGTAATTGTTGGCAAGCATATCAATGACCTGAATGTTTAGGGTGGTGCATATTTCTAGATTTGCGCAAAGTACTAAGGTTACATAATTGATCTCACCAATTGTGGATTTTTGTTGATTATTATAGGAGAGCATGCTTCTTGCATTTTCATTTGTACAAGAGAGGCCTATCTCTTCCATAATGATATTTCACATGACACTTGGGCCTGAGCCACCATCAATGAGGCAACAATAGGCTATTTTGTCTAAAATATTTACAGAAATATAGAAAGGGGGTAATTTGCAGATATCCTAAAGTTATTTACACCTATTCTATTTACATGAGACTCTTGTTCATCATAATCTTTTGTGAGGTTGGCTATGTTGGAAGTTTTACCTTCCATGGATTTTTTAAGATGTTGTTGTTGTTCTGGTACAGTCACCATATCCAAAAGAGTAGCATCATATTTTATGTTAGCCAACTGATTTAAAATATTATACTTTAAAGAAGGAGCGGTGACTTGATGACTGGTAGAATGGTGAGTAGCTTGTGAGCAGGTATTTTGAGTGGATGTGCTAGGGGAAAAAGTATTCGTGGCAAAATCAACTTTTCCCTTATTCGCATATGATTTATTTCTGACATTAACTACCATAAAATCATCCTACGGGGCCCAATCTAATACAACAATGGTAGTGTCAAGTTTATTACCAAAGATTTGATCCCTCACATTTTTCTTGATTTCATAAGTGCTTTCCTCATGATGTTCTTCGCAAAATTTACACCATGCTCTAGAAAATATGTCTTTTGGATGAAATTTATTGTTTGCGACATTCCTAGTAGCAACCTAGGTGGAAGTTTCAACAGTGGAAGTAGAATTAATTCCCTTTCTCTCAAAATAAATCATCCGATTGTTAATGTCTTGCATAAGTTTTAGAATGGTAGGAATATCAATTTGTTTGGCATGGTCTTCTTTAGGAAGACCAATTATGTCTAGCTGCTCTTCGTACTCCAAACAAGTATGAAGGGAGGATTTGATATTATCTATGGATTTCTCTTCCAATATGTGATGATAGGCAGAGGGTAAATTATTTTATTAATTCATGAATGCGGTTTGATTTTGTGGTATAATCAGTTTAGGTATTTGATTATATAACTTGGTGAAGCGAAGATTGAAAGCTTTAATGGTTTCATCTTTTTTATATGTAATTTTATTGTACTCCTTTAACCGATCATCTGGGATATTGGGTTGTCCAAAAGTGGACTTGAACCAGTAGACTAATTCATCCTAGGTAGACAAAGTCTTCAGAGGAAATCAAAGAAATCGGCTGCATCTTTTCCTTCTAAAGAGTTGAAAAATAAGTGTATGCAGGTATCATTGTCATTTGCGCCAATTTTATGGAAAGAATTTGAGAAAGCAATAAAATGTTCATCCGTAGAAATGGTACCATTTCTTGAGAACTTGGGCAAATGATCCTTGAACTTAGGAAAAGAATTGGCTAAAGGTGTGAGATTTAGGGGGGAAGAAACATGCCATGGAGTAGTGTTGACGTCTTCCTTGAATTGAAACAAGCCATATTTCTTAATGATGTTGGTTGGATTAGTGGTGGATTGAACAAGGATAGCATGGCTATAGATACTCCCGATCGAAGTTGAAGTAGAGGGTTATGAGGAAGATGAACTATTGGTGCCACCTCCAGAACCATTTCTTCCAGTTCCACTACTAGTACCTGAAATTTTGAAGTTGTAAGGATGTGGGGAGGATGAGGAACTAGACGAATTAGACAAAGACTGATGGAGTTCAAGTTGTTGTCCTTGGAGAAAAAAATTTCTTCTTCCTACTTCGGGAACGAGAGTCTAGTCAGGTGATTGACCTTGTATTCATCGATATATACAGGAGGAAGAGGAAATAATATGAGCTAATGTTGGGGTTCATTTAGGGCCCATCTCCTTTGGTCATCCAAATCTTGTTGGAGATGGATTTCAGCAGCAATAACTTCCCAGTGTCGGTGTAACTCATCCCTAGTATGAGAATGTATGAGGATTTCTCGAAATAAAGTAAATGAGACATTGTTCTGATTGACAGGACCTTCAGGAATGTTGGGTTTATCAAGGGTAGGCATGGTCATGATAAGAAATTATTGATGAATATGGTTTCTAATCATCCTCTGGTGGGATCCCAATGTTCCCTAATTCGAGCCTCTTCAGAAACAACTTCCCAAGAATGATTTAGTTCATCATGACTATTGGCAGTTTCAAGAATGAGATTGTACAAGGTAAGGGTAATGTTGGCTTGATCCTCTAGACCTTCACATAGGTTGGGTTATATTTGAGTAGGTACAATCATGAGTCAAGAGAAAAATATGAATAGAAGTACACAAGCTATAAACAGACAACAAACAAAAAGTAAAGCACTGAATATAAACAGTAAATTTACAAGTGTACAAAAAAGACAAACCAGGGAAATGAAAATGGATTCCTTCATCCTCAGTATGGTCACCAAAGAAAATGTTGAGTAAATGAAATGAAATCTCTCCTCACAACATTTTTTTGAATCTTGTTTGGCTAAGAAAAGATAGGCGGGATTATCACCTTATTTTATAGCCTTATTACAAGTTCAATTAACCTTCATGTCATTTGACTTAAAGACCAATTGTTGTTTTAAATTTATTTATCAAATGAAAACTAAAATAAAGAAATCTAATTTTTTTATATAAAAATTTAAACAAGAAGCAAAATCACATAACATGATTGAAATAAAAGATACCAAGAGAGTTGAAAAACCATCAATGATTTTGTTCATTCATTTTGTAACATACAATACACTTCTCATACTTTCAAAGTATGAACTAGATGAAATTCTAGAAACCTAAGGTAACATACACATAGGCCACTGGTGCCTTCAAATCAGACCAAGAATGATAAGCTAACAACCATATCTTTCACTTCATTATGACTCTGCACAAGAATCATGTTTAGTATTGAGAATGAAATCTAGAAACCAAAAGAATTTTGCATACTATCAAATAGCAAATCAACCTAGAAGCGTATCAGAATCCAATGCCTCTTGTTCCTAGCTTTTCGTCACCTTCAACAGACCTTTCTATCACAATAAGTGTTTTAGCTTATAAATCAGATATGAATGAAGTGGTAATGAAATATCACTTGGAACTAAGAGCATACCTTATCATATTAATGTGTTCTCCCTTTCCATCCATGACTGCCTCTGTTGAAAAAGCTCATTCTAACACACACTCACAAACATCGGAAATAGAGAATCATTAATCCATCATCTAAACATTTTTCAAAAACATAATTTAAACTTGGTTCTATATACCACAATACATATGCAAGCAATCACTATGCATTTCATGTTCTATAGCTAATAATCACTTAGAACAGGGACTTAGAAGGGTTTTCAGGATTCAATGTTGGGCTTATAATGAGCGGAAAATGGTAAGTATGATAAGAGAAATGTAATATGGGTTGTTTGTTTACCATAACTAGCTCTTATAAATTATTACACTCACATGAACATCCTTGGGTATTAAATAGAGAAGACATAAAACCAACTGAACACTTCTTCAAACTCAAATAATTCTACTATGAGACACTTCATACAATTGCAACCAAGCATGAGAATGAAACAGGTACTTGGGATAGTGAAAAGGGATTGTAATGAATGAAAAATGTTAAGTATGACCGGAATAAAAAATGGGCATGCTTTTATTACAATTGTATTAATCATTTTTCACCTTTTATGACCCCAACAAGAAAAATTATAATAACCATAAAACCATAGTGTTCAATCCATAAGGTCGGTCTCATTTAATTATCCTTTCATCAAATTATTCTTTCAACAAAAGTCTTACAACAATTCGATTATTTCCAAAATTCATTCAGAAAATAATCTCAATCACACTTCTAGTGTCATCTATTATTCGCAAAAAAACCATGTATTCACCCATTTCCACCTTTATTATATCACAGTATATTACTTCCCAACGTTGAATGTAAAATTCCATGTGAACAGTGCCTGGGATATCAACAAGGCATCAAAACATCAATCAAACAAGCTCCCATGTATTGAAATCATCAAATCTCATTCAAATGCACACAAGTTCCACTATATGCATGTGATTTCCAGAACTAAAATCGAAATAAGCATTGGTTTCGCAAGGGGTGGGAGAAATGCATCAAGCATCAAATGTAACAAATAATAACATACAACACTATTTTGTTGTGACTTTAATTGAATCCAGGGTAGGAAAACCAACTTTGTTTTCCACCAAATATCATTGCAACGAAGCGTGTGTCGATTCGAAATTACATTGAAAAAACCTGTTTTAAAATTTCAGTTGTGGCAAAGGTATCATGAAGTGACATGGTTCAAACCCTTGTTGAATTAGAACAAGATATATATCATGGATCCTCCCCAAATTATTTTAAATTATGGCGTGACCCCTTGCATAATACACAATGAAAAGTTGTCACCTTTAACTGCTTCTTATACATCACATACAACCCACATAATGACAACCAGGTTGACAAGGGTTGTGACTGGTAATGAAACAAAACAACAAAAAACATGAAGTATGACGAGGGTTTTAACCCAGTGGACTCATGACTCAAACTTGGTTAGGTTTACAAGTAAAAACCAATGAAACTACCTCTTCAAACTCAAATAAGGGTATGCATAGTCGTACGATGTTGCTACCCAGGGAATAAAATATGCAAAGTGTGCACACAATTGCTAGCATGTGATATAAAATGCCCAAATACAATAAACACTAGAACTTGTCTTCTAATACTTTATAGACATTTGCAGACCAATAAATCAACATGGTGAACGTGCAATCAGCTACTCAAAAACAATATCAATCAAAACTATCAACCAGACCATTCGATCTTTTATGCAAGTGAATCACTAAAACCAGGAGCAAAATAACTTCTTTTATTTTCTAGAAATAAGAACAAGAAATCATCGAATGCGAGCACAGAAAGTAGTCATAGATCCAGACATAAACTATTTATCAAAAAAAACACATTAGATGATAGGGAAACAAAACCCTGGTACCTTTTTTCGTGGAGGTTAAATGGTGCCTCTAAGAGGTTGCAGTAGTTACCAATACTCCAATTTCCTCCAAAACCAAATGATATGAATGCCAAAACCCAAGGTGGTATGCCACTGGTGTTGGTGCATTAACTTATTTGGTCACATCATGCTAGGGTGACATTCAACATTAAACATCCACTAAACCTAAGACAAGCCAAGTCAAAAACATATGAAATCGTTAAATGCCAAGTAGTTGCCAGCTCCTCAAAAATTGCATGCCACTAACACAGCCACCTACCACATACAATTGTTGACAATATTCAATATCCATTTAATATCCAATATGCATTATATGGTCAATTCATAGGTAATGTCCCACATGCATTCAAACTTATTACAAGAATTAACAATAAATCGAAGTCATGGACAATAAGTTAGTAATGTTTGTATGGAATAAATGTTGGAGCGGGGCATATAATATGTGTTGTAAATTATATCCCATATGTGCTAAGACTTTCAAGTTTTACCATGTGTAAACCTTCGAACCACCACCTTTTATCAACAGTCGATATCGTTATCACATGGAACATATCCTTGCAACTTGTGTAATATGCATTGGATCATATATATAGTCAATGAAATATGTAAGTGATGTGCTAAGCATATATGTATGCAAAACACATTTTATATAACAATCCACAAAGATAAATTCATCAAGTGCATCAGGTACGAGTGAACCAGTGAATCATGTCAAAACATTTTCCAACATTGAACCCTTTTTTACCATTTGGAGCCTTGAATTATCAACAAAAGCCATAACTTGATGATTTTATCCAGTACTGATGTCTTTAAAGTTTTGGAAATTGATGCCCCAAGAGGAATTTGTCTTTAATCATCATTTGAAACCACCATTGTTACCATTCATTTTGCTGAAAACAAAAAACCAATATCATACCAAATAATAAATATGCAGATCATCAATAAACATCCAAGATAGCCATCAGTGAATATAGGACTAGGTGACTTCTTCTTCGAGGGACTCTTTTTAAGTTACCTTCTTAGTGACATTATAGGGGGTCCCACTTATAGAATTATTGTGTGTGTGTGTGTGTGTGTGTGTGTGTGTGTGTGTGTGTGTGTGTGTGTGTTTATTTTTGAAAACATTATGTGTGACTTGCAATTCTTTGCAGGTTGGTGACTTCGTTACGATTTTAAGAGTCAACGAGAGTCTACGTTAAAATATGGATATCCGTTGATTATCTGAAAAATTGATCTGATAAGTGAAATAGAATTGGTCAACATCTTAAAGTTAGAACCCTAACTGCTTTCTTATTTAATATATGGTGAATGAAGCAAAATTAAAAATACATAACATGAATGGAAAAAGATTTATTTATGTACAGGTTAGAAAACTTACAAAATTCAGTACTGTGGAAAATGTTTTAGGAACTTCCCATTTACAGGAGCCCCAAAGATATCATCGTCTAGTTGAGCTAGTTCATATGTGTTGTTGTCTTGAACTGCAACGATCTGAAAAGGTCCAAGACAGAGGTTGTCAGATTTTCCATGTTTTCCCTTTGCTTCTCTTCTATCATCCCACTTTAGGACTAGATATCCTATCATAAAGCTCTTCTATTTGGTCCTCTTATCAAATATTTATTTCATTCTTTCTTTATGAGCTTGGGACTTCAATTGTACATGATCTCTTATTTGTTGGACTTCAATCATTTGGTTGATTCTTCTTTGCATATCATCTAACTCAACCTCTTCATCTTATAGAAATTTCATCACAAGAAGGTTGATTTGGATGGGATAAATAGCTTCCAGCCCATATACTAGCTGAAACGGAGAAGTACCAATGGACTTATTGATCCTCACTCTATCTGCCCAAACTACATATTTTAAGTGGGAGTCTTAATCTTTCTTGTTTTGGGACAACATCTTCTTGATGATATTAATGAGGTTCTTGTGGGATGACTCTGCCAAACCATTTCCCTATGGATAATAAGTAGTGGAATGCCCAAGTTCTATATTATAGTCTTGAAAAAATTTCATAATCTTGAAGGATTTGAAGGCTTGGGAATTATCAATTATGATATTTTTAGAACATACAAACCTTGCTAAAATGTTCTCCTCAAGGAACTTGATGATGACTGTGTCATTTGTTTCCCTAGTGGAGATAGCCTCCACCCACTTGGTAAAATAATTTGTGGCAGTAAGGATCCATATGTGTTTCCCACTTGAATTTGGATTTATTTCACCAATGAAATATATTCCCCATTGTTGGAAGGGTGTCTTTGCTTTGACCGACCTGAGTGGGAGGGGCTATAATTTATGCTTCCCTACAAACATTTGACATTGTACATAGGATCTAACCATGTAGTTTACATCAGAAAATAATGAGGATCATTAATAACCAGCTCTGAGGATTTTAAATGAAGTTGTCGTCCATGCATGGTGGCCTCCACATATCCCTTTGTGGAACTCATGAATAACACCTTTGGTTTCCTCTTCATTAAGGAAATTCAGCAATTTTCCTCCCGGACCTTTCCAAAAAAAAATATTTTCTAGAATACAATATTTTACAGCCTTGAGTTTGATTAATCTAGCCTTACCTTTGTCCCAAGCAGGTGAGAAAATTAGATTATGTGGATATAAAATCACATATTTATACCACTCAAACTCAACAAACTTAGGATTTATCTTGGAAGATGGTTCTTATGTTCCATATTCTTCTTGTTATGTTTCCATGATGTTTGTTGTCAGAGAATTTATATCAAGGTATTTGCAATTTGATTCAGCTATAAGTTTGCCCAATCTCTGTCCTTTTACCAACTTGGTGGGCTTGATCTCCAGATCATATTCTTGGATCTTGGAAATCCATTTATCTCTTCTTCCTTCATTGTCTGGATGAATAAGTATGTATTGTATTGCACTAGTAGGAACAAAGGCAAATTTTTTTGAGTGCAATATATAGTGTCTCAAATCTTTCAATGCTTTGACCAGGGCATATGCTTGCTTTTCCAAGTTGTTGTATTTCAATTATGCATCTCTTAAATCTATGCTAAAGAAAGCTATAGGTTTCTCCTGATTTTCATCATTTATTTGTAACAAGAAAAAGAGAAGACAAGTCTTTGTCACAGTTTGGGATGACTAGCACTAGTGATTCTCCCAAGGATTCTTTGATTCATTGGAAAGATCCCTTAGCTTCAATATTCCATTTTACTTCTTGATCCTTCTTCAACATGTTAGTGATATACCTTATCATCTAAGCAAAATTTGGTAGAAATCTCCTCAGGAAGTTGATCTTTCCTATGAAGGGTTGTATCTATTTTTTGTTTCTAGGTAGAGAAAACAATTTAATTTCCTCCACCCTTTTAGGATCTATCTTCACTTCCTCTTTTGACACTCTATGGCCCAATAGCTTCTCCTCAATCATAGCAAAATAAGACTTCTTTGGATTCAATGACAGGCCAAATTTTTTTCACTTCACAAAGTTTTGGCTTAAGTGCTTGTTGTGATCATCATTTGTTTTGGAGAAAACAGTCATGTCATAAAGGTATATGAAAATGAATATGTCCTTCTCTCCCAAAAAGGCTATATCCATAGCTCATTGGAAAGTGGCTCCTGCATTTATCAGACCAAAAGGCATTTTATCAAACATGAAATTCCCCCATGGAGTTGTGGAAGTTGTATTTTCCCTATCATCGAAATGCAATTCCACCTAGTTATATCCTGAGAAGCCATCCATCATGGAGATCCTATTTCTCCCACTAATTTTTGGAGTATGCAATCCATCTTTTGCATAGGGTATGTTGGTCCTAAGGTTTGCACCTGACTGCTAAAGGGAAAAGCTAGGCCACCTATCATCTTAGAATGATTGTTTCTTTTAACTCTTTTGTTGGTTGGTCAGAGGGTTATTCTATCAAGACAAAGGCAAGGTTGGGTTGGCAGAATGATATGGATGAGGGCCCTCCTTGGTTGATGGCACACTAATGACAGACCAATGAAATAATACAAAACAGAGGGAAACAACAAACTACTCAATGAATAATGTGTTGCAAGAGGTTCAATACTTAAAATATCATTTCAAGACATCAAACATGTATCAAAACAAAATAACTCCCATAGGTTGCAAAAAAAAAAAAATCACCAAAGCATTAGTTGTTTGACAATTTGCATATCAGTAAAAATAAGTCGTACAATAGCTGAAAGGAAATGAAATGCATGTTTCACAAATCAAAAAATTGTATTCAAGATAAGAATGAAAACATATGAAGAGTTGAAAGAAACACTGTCGTCAAGAGTATGTTCACTAGGTAGAAAGATTTAATCCATGCATAAAATGGGTCCAACCAATCTGTTGTATTGTTATTATTTCCTCAAAAAATCTGACCTTTACAATATCCAAAAACTAATTATTTAAAAGAGTTGTAGAGGCTCTCGTCCTTAGGGGATTGAGTTCTAAATTTAGGGAACTATTTGTAAATAAAATAATTAACTTACTAAGATACTGGACTTAATCAGCAAGAGTGGTTCTTATCACACACAGAAGACTAATCTTTCATATAATCTAGGGAAATGTTGGACTTAAACAAATAAAACTACTATTGTCTCTGTGACACAACTAATGCATGTGTTGGAGGAACTGAGTGGTCGAAAATAGGCCTCGGAGTGACAGAGTAGAGATCTGTGTTGAACGACGACATGTCTGCAAGCTGTTGGAGGCCAGTGGATATAACCAGTTGCATGAGAAGAGTTTTGTTGAAGTGTTTCTGAGACTAGTCTGCGTAGACCTGTGACTGAGACTTAACTCTCTGTCTATGCCTGAGATTTTGGAAGCCAAGTGCACTCTGTATTGACCTCATCAGATGCCATCTATACCTATGAAATAGATTTGTTTGAATGGTTGTCGGCCCATCGGGCACAAGGGGAGACGTGGAGGCGAGCATCCAATCAAGAGACGGGATGAATGGACACAAGGGTAGATGATGTGTGAAGACAGATGTCAAAGTGAGAGGAGGTGTGAATACAATGGAGGGATCGAGAGTATGGAGTTGGCGACATGTAGTGAAGGATACAGGTGGC
>JASDQU010370931.1:0-13377 GCA_032191745.1 Picea mariana
TGAGGTGTCAACCTTGTAGGTTGAGGTGTTTTAGAAGAAGGAACATTATTCTCTCTATAGATGTTAGGATTGGTCCTTCTAGTAGCCATAACCATATTTTTACTTCCAACATTTCTTGCCACTCTAAAGGCATTCTCCAATGATTTGGGTTCCCAAAGGAGAACCTCATGTTGAATGTTATCCTTTAAAGTTCCTATGAATACATTAATCAAGTGCTCATCTGGAATATTTGTTACCTTTATATTCAATCTTTGGAAGTTCTCAATGTACTCTGTAACTGAACCCTTTTGCTTGAGATTTATCAATTGGCTATAGAAGGTATTTCTCCTTGTATCCTCATAGTGTGCAATCATTTCTTCCATGAAAATTGTCCTAGTGACAAGTGATTTGCGAGAACAAAGCCATCAATACCATACAAATTGATTGGGTTCTAAATATAAAGAAGCAATTCGTACCTTTTGTGTTTGTGGAACATTATGTAGATCAAAGAATTGCTGCATTTGAAGTATCCATGTGATTGGGTCCTTGGCATCAAATTTCCTCATATCGATCTTAGGAACGTGGTTGGTCTTCAACCCAAAGTTGGAGTTTCTCCATTCTGGTTTCAACTTCCTTGTGTCCTCATCATGACTTTCAGGGGATATATTTTCACTTTCATGTGTCCTCTCTATTAGGAAGTTTTTCAATCCTTCCATGATTTCCCCTTTTAAACCATCCATCTTAGTATTTATTTCCGCAAACTTAGCTTCCGTTGAATCCATCATCTCTTGTAGTTCATATTTTGTTAATAACTTCTTTTGTAAATCATTTATGTTCCTACGCATTTCTTCACCTTCATCAAGAGTCCATGTAGGATTTTCTGGAGGCTTATTTGGTGTAGAAGTTCCCTTTTTGGGTGGCATGTTGGCCAGGTATCACTTTTGAACTTTGATTTTGAGGTGGTTCTGCTAGAGAATATTTCTTCTGCTATATATCCAAATTTTCGGCCCTTCTGGGTATGAAACTTTATTTTTTGTAGTTCTTTGATATTTCTTCTCTACAATGCCACAGGTCCAACTTGCTGATTTTTGGCCTTTTCAGGAGATCTAACTTGTATAGCATGCCCCGCACAAAATAATTGATATAAAATTCTGAAACTTGTACCTAAAATACTACAGACTGTCAATTATCTAATGCAATCAGTCTCATTCAATTTGGATACTCTAGAAAAAAGTTATGATTGTTTTACCTGGAACACCTTCTTGAGACTAGTCAATAGGACTAGTTAGATACTCTATCTTCCACAGGGTGTATCTAAAAATGTACGATGACCCAGAAGCTAAAATTTTTACCACAGATACCTTACTAATTTCTGTAAATATCCTTCAGAGTTTAGGGTCTGAAACATTATATAAAATATTTTATAGTGAAAATTCCACAATGAATCAGTTCAGTATGATTCCATAACCCTAACTTGCACAAGATGTATCCCCGAAAGTATAAGGCATAAGGAGCTTAAATTTTAACCCAACGTACCTTGGTCCATCTACTAAATATCGTCCAAGTGGTTCCTTCTTAAACGTTGTAGAAAACAAATTATAGCGAAAATTCCAAGGTGTCTCAGATATAGCAGCGAAACCCCAAGACCTTGAGCTCTGATACCATATGTTAAGAACCAAATATCAATATAGCATAGAAAAACCTCAGAGTAAGTACTCAACCCCTTGAAAAAGAGATAATTTCAAATAATAAGCCTCTTCGAGGGGGCAACCTCCTTTTACCCCACATAAATGTTCAAGTACAAGATGATTCAAAATGAAAATGTCTCCTTGGTATATATAGAAGACTAGGAGGTATAATTACAACTAATGGAATAAAGCCGACATAAATAAAATAACATTACTAATGTAATATGCCCCAGTTAAGGGTTAATGAGACAATATTAGGGCTTAACAAACCCTTAGGGTAGGGAAACACCATACAATATATCCTATTAAGGAAGGGATCCACTCCTGTTCACTTGCCTTTTCAAGGGGGAAACCCCCTAAGGAGATATTGCTCCAAATACAATGCTTCACAATTTTTTATAGCACTATCTATCTCCTAGGAACATTATAGAGGATGAATCTTTTAGAAGCAGAACCTTCTAGTAAGTCCTCTTATATTTATTGCATTCACAGTAGGCCTTATTTATTAAAAGTGACTTTTACACATAACAATACTTGGCTACTATTATTCCCCTTGTGTACCTCCCTAGGTGCCCCATTTTACTCCCCTAGCTTTGATACCACTTATTAAGTACCAAATACATGAATAGAGAAACACCACAATAGATCCATAGAACAATATAGAAAAATATCCACTTTATTAATCGCAAACCCTTAGGGTAGGGCAACACCATACAATAGATCCTATTAAGAAAGGGATCCACTCCTGTTCACTTGCCTCTTCGAGGGGGAAACCTCATAATGAGGTACCACTCCAAATACAATACTTATTTACTTCTCATTATATTGTTTGAACCCCTTTATATAGTGCTATCAACTACCTAAGAACATTCTAGAGGAGGAATCTTCTAGAAACGAAACCTTCTAGTATGTCTTCTTACATTCATTGCATTCACACTAGATATTATTTATTAAAAGTGTCCTTTATATTTAAAAATACTAATCTACTATTATTCCCCTTGTGTACGTCCCTAGGTACCCTATATTATCCCCTTGGCTATAGTACAAAAATGTTCTCTTTACTTGATGATTTTTACAGATACAATCAAGTACTAGTAATTGAGGAGGATAGGTTGAAAACTAGATTATGTACTAAATGGGGTACTTTTACCTACAAAATAATGCCTTTTGGGTTGATCAACGTTAGAGCTACTTTATATAGAGAAATGAATGTTTCTTTGTGTTGCATCATCAATCATATCATTATTGATCATTTAGATGATCTGGATGTTTACTCTAAAGATAGAAAGGACCATCTTTCTCATCTTATCCATATTTTCAAAAGATGTAGGAAGTATGGGATTTATTTTAATCCAAAAACGAGTATATTTGCAGTCATTGAAGGAAATTTATTAAGACATATCATATCTAAATATGGTATAACAATCTAAATATATCTAAATATGGTATATCATATCTAAATATGGTATATCTCAACTACCTTTGCCACATAACAAGAAATCAATGCAATCTTTCTTTGGGAAGATTCACTCTGTATGAAATGTCATTCCCGATTTCACTAAAACCATTAAGCCCTTGCAAAAAATGATCAACAAATATGCAAAGTTAAAATAGAATAAGGAAAAGAAAGAGTCATCCAAGAAAACAAAAACTACTATATCTAATGCTCTTTTTTTACGTAGGTTGGATTTTAATCATGATTTTCTTCTTTACACTTTTTCTTTTGATCATTCCCTTACAATGTTGCTAACATAGAAAACATTTGAAGGAAATTAAGCACCCTTCTCTTTTGTGAGTACAATATTACAAGGAGATGAACTTAACTATCTCGATATAGATAAGAAAGCATTTGTTGTCTATAAGGTTGTTAGACATTTTAAGTCTTATATCATTAAGAATCATATGACAGTAATAATATCTCACCCCATTTTTCGATCCTTATTTACCCAATAGGAATTAGGGGAGCACAGAGGAAAGTGGACAAAATCCATTTAGGAATTTTGTCTCAAAATAAAGCATGCTCACATTGTGTGAGGGAAAGGGTTATGTAAGTTGGTTGTAGAATAGCAAGACACTACAATGAAAGAACAAGAAGAAAAATGAACTTTCTATTTATACCAATGAAGCCCTTTACATTCTAGACACTATAGAGTCATGGTACAATGATATGACATTTTTATACACTATAGAATGTTCCCAAGCCATATGAATTCAGAAGAGAAAAGGAAATTAAGGCTTAAATATTCTCAATGTAAATTGATTAATGCCATCCTTTTTTTGAAAAATTATGATGAAGTATTGTTAAGATGTCTAGAGAAGGGAAACACTGAAAATGTCCTAAAATATCTCGATGATGGGTCAGTTGGAGTTCATTTTTCTAGATAAACCACAGCTCATAATGTCTTGAGATTGAGTACTATTGGCCTACTCTCTTCTGAGATGTGCACACTTATGTGAGACAATGTAAAACTTTTCAATTAAGTTCATGAGGAAAAAAGAAACCATCCATACCACTACAACCTATTACGATTAGAATACCCTAAGTTGAGAAATGGGGCATCAATATCATAGGAGAGATAAATCCCCATTCATCTAAGTAGTATAAGTATATCTTAATTATGACATGTTACTTTACCAGGTGGTATGAACCTATTTCTTTGACACAAGTAAACTAAAACCTGGTCATACAATTCTTATAACAACATTTAATCACTACATTTTGGGTCCCTTCTGTCATTGTGTTTAATGATGATGCTTATTTTTTGCATTGGATAAGGGAATCATTTTGAGATATTTGGCTAAATATTACCCACAGGGTAATAGAGTATCTTAGTCAACCAATAAAAACATTATTCATATTATGAAGAAGACGATAACGAAGAATCATTGAAATTGGCACAATGCTTTGCCCCTTATCCTCTGGGCTGATAAAGTTGCTCCTAAAGAAGCATTGGCTACCTCTCCTTACTATTTGGTTTACCGGAAGGAAGCAATTATTCCAACCAATATTTTCTTTCCTTCATTATAGTTGTCTTGTTAGGTACCAGATCTATTATAATAGCATAAGCAAAAATATTACAGTGAATAATAGTGGGTTCAACAACATAAAATAGAGATATTACAGAGAATAACAACGAAAAAACAAATAGATGGATTCCACAACACCAAAATAATACCTTTTTTCATAGGAAACAATGTTCACTTGCCTCTTCAAGGGGGAAACCTCCAACAAAGAAAATCTCTATTACAATAATTCTCAAGACAAATCCCTCTCATACCTTCTACTCTTATTTATACTAATTATATCTTCTAAAGAACATTCTAGAGGAATATCTTTCTAGAAGATGAACCTTCTATTAGGTCTTCTTACATTAACTTTTTCATATTTATTAAATAGGCCTTATTAACTAGTATTAGCCTTTATCACATGGAAATATATTATTCTACCTACATGAGAAGTTAAGGGGTTAGGTCCCTAACATTCCCTGCCCCTTGAAGAATAGCCTTGAGATCTATTATAATAGCATAAGCAAAAATATTGCAATGAATAATAGTGGATTCAACAACAGAAAATAGATATACTACAGAGAATAACAACGAAACAACAAATAAATGGCTTCCATAACACCAGAATAATACCTTTATTGATAGGAAACATTTTTCACTTGCCACTTCGAGGGGGAAACCTCCAACAGAGCAGAGCTCTATTACAATAATTCTCAAGACAAATCCCTCGCATACCTTCTACTCTTATTTATACTAATTCTATCCTCTAAAGAACATTATCCACTCGCATGCACAAGCACTAAGCACAAGTCTTCTCCACGTGACCACGCCTTGTGACCACATGTTTGTCCGTAAAGGTGTGTCGCAATTTCATGTATCGGCTATATGAGTCAACCGACTCTCTATCATTCGAATTCCCGAGTCCCGAAATTTAGACAAGGGCCTAGCCCATGCTAGCTCCTCCCTTATGCTTCATCCATATGACCCTTCGCTATGACCAGGGGCCAATCCTTCCGAGCTCGTCGGGAAATCCCAATGCGATTCACCTCTGTTCTCCCGATCCTCCGATACCCGAAATTGCAAAATCTTTGGATCGGATCAATGGTTCACACTAGCTCTCCAACCAATGACTGCGATCAAATCGCGATTTCGTGTTTTGCGAGTTTTCACAACTCCACCCTTTGACCTTTTCACTCAGCGAGTTAGAGAAATGATGATCTCTTGCCACGTGTCCCCTTTCAATGGAAGGTCCCGATGATTTTGGGATTTCACGTTTCGGGGTTTCACAAATTTCACTTTGCTTCTTCCAAATCCTTTGGTTTTGCAAAATTCTGATAACTCCTCGCAACTAACCAGTGCACCACTTCTCCAAGATCTAACAGCTTGAAATATTTTGGCTCCTCCTCAATGGATATTGACCCTCAATCTTATCCAATCTTCAAAATTCTTTTCTGAAGGATTTCTTCCACTCAATCCTCCATACTTGTTCTTTCTTCAAACTTCAATTTTTTGTGCTCCACCTTTGAACACTTCAACTCTTCAAACTTAGAAGTCTTTCTAAGTGTTTCCTCTTGAGGCTTAAAAACCACTACTCCTCCTGAGCTTTTGGTAAATGAAACTTGACATTAGCCCTGTGCACACTTTCACTCTGCATATTCTTCAAAAGACTTTTTGATGCCCTCCTGGTATACTCTGCGCTCAACCTCCCGAGATTTCAAAATTTAACACAAGTTTGTTTCTATGTGCACTCCTTGCACTCAATATGCACTCTCTGCATACAAAATTTCCCCGCTATCTCTTCTAATATTTAATTTGAAAAAGACTTCTTCACATGCACTCCTTGTGATCTTCATGCACTCCTTGCATAATCTTACAGAAGAGAAACAATTAAACTCATTCACTTATTCATTCATTCACTATGAACATCATACATTCACAAACACATAACAATATAGTCAAACTTTAAACAATATTAACACTGTATATTTGGGTCAATTTCCTCTGCTCTATTCATTTCAGAAGAAAACATAATTACAGTAGTCATCTCCTTCACAACTATTACAATGAAAACTTGTCTAAGGACCCCGAGCTTCCTCGCCCTTCTTCCTTCTATCTAAATCCTATTACCTTTTATTCAAGTTGTTACCTACTCAATTGAGTTAATGCAACCTAATGACTAATATGGAAAATTATCCTACACCTGTAATACATTACAGTTGTGTAAAGGATTTACAATTTTTTTGTCCTTTCAAATGGTGGCCCGACTTTACATATAGATAATTAATTAATGAGAAAAGAAAAAACATATTCACACTACTACCAAGTTGGTTAAAGGTCGGTTTGACTCCTTCGATGTGTTAAGGTGTCGATTCTGATTACACTTAAACTTCCTTTTGATGTGATTGTGATGCTTCTACATCATACTCCTCTAGCAAAATATTCATGGAATCCTATCCATGAGCTCTCGCATTGTTTTTCCATGCTTCAAAATATCAGGTTCAGTTACCCAACTTGAATCTTCTACTGGGTGATCCTTCCATTTTACCAAATATTCAGGATACATCTTTCTTCTAGATTTCCTTCAAACTCTTTGTTCTTAAATTTTCTCCATCTGAGGTTTTTCTACTATAGGCATCTGTTCTTCCCACTGAATCTCTTCATGATCATCCAATTCTCTTGTGTCATTTCTGTTATATGGATACACATTTGCAATGTTGAATATCGGTGATATCCCAACATTGTTTGACAACTCAATTTCATAAGCATTTGTTGCAAATTTTTTAAGGATCTTGCATGGTCCTATCTTCTTCATCTTCAACTTATTATATGTTCCTCTTGGAAACCTCTCCTTTCTCAAATGAGATAAAACTTCTTCTCCTACTTCAAATTGAACTTCCCTTCTTTTCTGATTAACTTTGTCCTTATACTTTTGATTACTATCCTATATCTGCCTCTTAACTTGATCATGAAGTCTTTTCATTTATGTAGCAAAATCTTCTACTCCAGTGCTCCTGAATTCATCTTGTTTCAATTTTCTCAATTTTGCAACCCCTCTCGGTTGTCTTCCATATACTATCTCGAATGGACCTTTTCTAGTGCTCCTATTAACTAAATTGTTAAATGCAAATTTTGCCTGTGCCAGAATCTGATCCCACTGACGACCTTGTTCAGTGACTAAACTCCTTAACAAATTTCCTAGACTCATGTTCACCACTTCAGTATGTCCGTCTGTCTGAGGGTGATATGTTGAACTAAAAGATAAGTTAGTTCCTAGCCTCATCCATAAATTCCTCCAAAAGTGTCCCACAAACTTAGTGTCCCTATTTGAAACTATGCTTTTAGGCAATCCATGTAATCTCACAACTTCTCTGAAAAAAAAATTGGCTATGTGTGTAGCATCATTTGTTTTCTGGCAGTGTATGAAATGTTCCATCTTATAAAATCTATCGACCACAACAAATATGGAATCACTTCCCTTCTAGGTTCTAGGTAATCCCAATAAAAAAATCCATACTAATTGCATCCCAAGGCCTTTCTGGAATAGGCAATGGTTGATACAACCCGGTGTTTTGTATCTTCCCTTTTGCATGTTGACAAATCTTGCATCAGTCTACAAATTTCTTCACATCTGCCCTCATACCTAGCCAATAATACAAACTATTCAACTATGCAAATTTTTTGTCATGACCAAAATGTCTGGCTAAACCTCCACTATGTTTTTCTTTCAACAAATTATCCTGCATTGAACATATTGGTATGCACAATTGGATTTCTTTAAACAAAAATCCATCCTAGATCAAATATTCTAACCATGAGTTGTTATCCCTCAACAAAGGATTTTCATATGCTTCATAAGCCTCCTTAAAACCTAGATCTTTCTGATACATTTTCTTAAGGTGCTCAAACCCTAAGGTCTTCACTTGAAATTCCTGTATAACCAAACTATTCCTTCTCAAAGAATCTGCAACTTTGTTAGCACTTCCAGAAATATGTTTAATGACAAAAGTAAAATTCTGCATAAATTCTACCCACTTAGCATGCCTTTGATTCAAGTTCTCTTACCTAGTAATAAATTGTAAAGCTTGATTATCATTGTACAAGACAAACTCTTTTGGAATTAAATAATGCCTCCATTTTTTCAAAGCTTGAATCACTGCATAAAACTCCTTGTCATATGTAGAATATTTCTCCTCAACACCATTCAACTTCTCACTGAAATAAGCAACTGGCCTATTATCTTGACTCAAAACTGATCCAATGGCTATTCCACTTGCATCACACCTCACTTGAAATGTCTTTCCAAACTCTGGTAAAACCAAAACTGGTTGTTCTGTTATCTTCTTTTTCAACACTCTGAATCTTTTCTCAACCTCCTCTGTCCAATTAAAAGACTTATGTTTCTTCTTGACAGTGTCCATCATGGGTTCACATATACCACTAAAATTTTTGATAAACTTTCTATAAAAACTTGCTAAACCATGGAAACTCCTCACCTCAAATATGCTCCTGGGTGATAATCATTCTTTGATTGATCTCACATTTTCCAAATCCATCTTCAATTCATTTGAAGAGATCACAAAACCCAAATATATGATCTTTGTCTTCATAAAATAATGTTTCTTCAAGTTTATTAACAAGTTTTCTTGTTGCAATATCCTCATCACTAATGTCAAGTGATTTAAATGTTCTTCCCCAATTTTTCTGAAAACTAATATATCATCCAGATATACAATGACAAATTTACCTATGACGTCCTTCAATACTTCATTCATTAACCTCATAAATGTACTTGGACCATTTTTCAATCCAAATGGCATGACTAGCCATTCAAACAAGCCTTCATTTGTCTTGAATGTTGTTTTCCATTCATCTCCCTCTCTCATTATTATCTGATGATATCCACTCTTCAAGTCTATTTTTGAAAAATAGCTTGCTCCGCTTAAACAATCCATCAATTCATCCATTCTGGGTAAAGGAAATCTATACCTGATGGTGATCTTTTTGATAGCTCTAGAATCTGTAAACATTCTCCATCCTCCATCCTTCTTTGGACTCAATACAGTTGGCACTGCACATGGGATTAGACTTTCCTGGACTAAACCTTTATCCAACAAGTCCTGAACTTGCTTCTTAAATTCTTCATTCTCTCAAGGTTTCAACCTATACGCTTCTTTATTTGGTAAACTAGCTCCTAGAATCAAGTCAACATGGTGGCTAATGCTCCTAATAGGTGGTAATGAATGAGGCAACGCATCCACTACTATGTCATCAAAGTTCTCCAACAATTCTTGGATTTATATAGGTAAATCATCCACATAAGTATTGGTAAGGATAACTCTCGGCTTCCTTACTACAACAAATTGCATTTCTTGACCTTTCTTGATATTTCTTGATCTTCTTAAAGAGTTCCTTCCCACTCATGAGAAGTATTCTTGTGCTGACATCTTCCTTTTCTTTCTTCTTCTCAATTGCTAATAACATGTGGGTTCTACCATTCTTTTCCGGAGTATAAGTATTTTTTCTCCTATCATGAATAACATTCCTATCAAACTGCCATGGACTTCCCAACAAAATATGGAAAACATCCATGGGAATCACATCACAAAAAATATCATATTTATAACCTCCTATTTTAAATTCAACTTTTCATTGTTGACTTACCATTACTTGATGTACTTTCTGCAACCATGATACTTTGTATGGACTTGGGTGTGCAGTTGTCTCCAACTTCAGATTCTCCACCATTTATGTAGATACTAAATTATCAGTACTCCCACTGTCTATAATCATCTTACAAACTTTTTCCTTTGTATTACAAGCAGTCCCGAACAACCTTGTTCACTGAAATGGGTCTTCTGTTTCTTTTTCTGGCTTTAGAAGAACCTTCCTCATCATAAGAGTTTTTCCTCCTTCTGTTTCCTCTACTTCCACATTCTTCTAGGCTTCAGAAATGTGTGCTTCTCCTCATCCTTCTCTCTTATTCTTGGGACATTCCCAAGACATATGCCTTGTCTTTCCACAGGCATAACATTTAACTCCACCTCCTCTAATTCTTCCTCTTCCTCGAGGAAAATAATTTCTCCCACCAAATGGTCTTCTTTGAGAACTTCCTCCTCTTTCAAAGAGACCATATGATTTCTGATTCTCATCCTTAGATTTCGGTGTCTTATCATAGACAACTCCCTTACCTTTGTTTAAGCCTCTGCTTCTGTTCCATTGACTCTTGTTTCTTGCCAAATTTTTTTCTGCCTTCAGTGAAATCTAATAAGCATCTTCTACTGTCCTCACAATCATCATGTTGATTTCATCCTAAATTTGATACCTCAAATGATTCATATACCTGGAAAATTTTTCATCATCCTTCTCTCTTTGTCCAGTCCTAATATTCAGCCTATAAAATTCTTCTGTATACTCTTTCCCTATCATACCCCTCTGTCTTAGGTTCTACAATTTTATGAACAAATCTATCTGATAATCCCTAGGTATGAATTTGGCCTTCAGTTTGGCTAGCATCCTATCTCAATTCTTTATCTTTTGTTTGCCTTTGCTCCTCCTTTCTGCCTACAGTTCATCCCACCACAGTGTTGCATGCCTCTTTAATCTCGTGACAACATGTCTCACCTTCCTTCCTTCGTCGACATCTTCATAGTCGAAATACTTTTCCATGGACCTTATCCAGTCCAACAACTCTTCGACATCCAAGTTACCTTCGTACATTGGGACGTCTATATTTTCTCTAGATCCCAACTTCATAACAACCTTCAAGAAGCATTCGCCACTCACATCTTCCCCTATAAATTCTTCAACTTCTATTTCTTCACTCTCTGCATCACTAACGTCTCCAGTGGTAGATGTTCTCCTTTGCATTTCTTCCATCACTTCCAACCTTGCGGGAAGTTCTCTCACTTCTCTTCCTACAACACGGTTTGCTATATGTGGTCTTGTGCATACCCTTGAAGGCATCACTTCGATCATTTCAAACACACTGAGTTCAACTTCAAATATTTTTTGGGCCCTAATACCACTTGGTGCAAACCCCCCTCCTCTACAAGGGCTTCGTAACCTCCCGGTCTAGGATCTTCTCAAGAATGAACTGAAACTATCTTTGATTCCCTGGTGGAACCTCTCAGAAAACAATCCACAGGTATTTGCAAAACTCTACTCGCGTGCATAAGCACTAAGTGCATGTATTCTCCACGTGACCACGCCTTGTGACTACACGCTTATCCAAAAAGGTGTGTCGCAATTTCATGTATTGGCTATATGAGTCAACTGAATCTCTGTCCTTCAAACTCTCGAGTCCTAAAATTCTGACAAGGGCCTAGCACATGATAGCTCATCCCTTATCATTCATCCATATGACCCTTCGCTATGACCTGGGGCCAATCCTTCCAAGCGCATCGGGATTTCGTGTATCGGGAACTCCTGATGTGATTCACCTCCCTTCTCCCGATCCTTCGATACCTGAAATTGCAAAATCTTCGGATTAGATCAATGGTCCACACTAGCTCTCCAACCAATTATTGTGATCAAATCGCGATTTTATGTTTCACAAGTTTTCACAACTCCACCCTTTTACCTTTTCACTCTGCGAGTCAACGAAATGATGATCTCTTGCTACATGTCCCCTTTCAATGGACGGTCCCAATGATTTTGGGATTTCGTATTTTGGGGTTTCATGAATTTCACTTTGCTTCTTCCAAATTCTTTGGTTTTGCAAAATTCCAATAACTCCTCGCAACTACCAATGTGCCAATTCTCCAAGATCTAACGTCTTGAAAGATTTCGGCTCCTCCTGAATTGATCTTGACCCTCGATCTTATCCAATCTTCGAAATTCTTTTTTGAAGGATTTCTCCCACTCAATCCTCCATACTTGTTCTTTCTTTGAACTTCAATTTTTTGTGCTCCACCTTTGAACACTTGAACTCTTCAAACTTAGAAGTTTTTCTAAGTTTTTCCTCTTGAGATTTAAAAACCATTACTCCTCCTGAGATTCTGGTAAATGAAACTTGACCTCGGCCCTGCGCACACTTGCACTATGTGTCTTCTTCAAAATACTTTCTGATGCCCTCCTAGCATACTTTGCGCTCAACCTCCTGAGCTTTCAAACTTTAACACAAGTTTGTTTCTATACACACTCCTTGCGCTCAATATGCACTCTCTGCATAAGACATTTCCTCGCTATCTCTTATGAGATTTAAGTCGAAAAAGAATTCTTCGCATGCACTCCTTGCACTATGAATGCACTCCTTGCATAATCTTACAGAAGAGAAACGATTTAACTCATTCACTTATTCATTCATTCACTATGAACATCATACATTCACAAACAAATAACAACACAGTCAAACTGTAAACAATATTAACATTGTGTATTTGGGTCAATTTTCTCTACTCTATTTATTTCAAAAGAAAACATAATTACAATAGTTATCTCCTTCCCAATTATTACAATGAAAACTTGTCTAAGGACCCCGAGCTTCCTCGCCCTTCTTCCTTCCATCTAAATCCTATTACCTTCTATTCAAGCGATTACCTACTCAATTGAATTAATGAAACCTAATGACTAATACGGGAAATTATCCTACACCTGTAATACATTACAGTCATGTAAAGGATTTACAATTGTTCTATCCTTTCAAATGGTGGCCCGACTTTACATACAACTAATTAATTAGTGAGAAAATAAAAAATATCTTCAC